>JANRGW010007764.1:41436-55784 GCA_024733675.1 Psilopsiagon aymara
GGAAGTTTAGATTGGATATGAGGAAGAAATTCTTTACTGTAAGGGTGGTGAGGCACTGGAATGAGTTGCCCAGGGAAACTGCATGCTCCATCCCTGGCAGTGTTCAAGGCCAGGTTGGACAGAGGCTTGGGTGACATGGTTATTGTGAGGTTTCCCTGCCCATGGCAGGGGGATTGGAACTATCTTAAGGTCCTTTCCAAGCCTAATTATTCTATGATTCTAAGATTCTAAAGCAAAATAAACATTGTCCTACTGCTGTCTTTCTAGTGAAGCTGTGTGACATCAGAGTGCTTTCAAAAAGACCAGTTGTAAGGTCTTAATGCCAGATACCATTACCAATAGCTTGAGTATTTCAGTGTGTTTGTGCAGTGTGAATTTGTTCTATCGTATCTTCTGTATTGAACACTGAATGTGTATTATCTGGCCTCTGAACCAAAACTGCCAAGAGAGGCCACTCTGGGTTTTAGAGCAAGTGTAGACCTATGCAATTAATAAAAAGCACACAACAGTCCCTACAGTATAGCATCTCAGCAGACCAATCTGGATTGAAAAGCAAGTGAGGTTAATTTTTAATTCTTTTGTCTACATGAATGTCTTTTCTTTACAACAGTATTTTTATATAGATCCTTTTTAGCTACTTTTCATTCTTCAAAGCACCATGTGTTTGGGAACTCCTGTAACAGTTTGTATAATTTCTGCTTCTGATTATTTTTCTGGATTTTCTGCTTCTGAACTGTTTTTGCCACTGTTGGCAGCCCGACTTGTACCTGCCCATCAGGATGCCTCTGCATAATGTACTCAGTGGTTTGATTTGCTCCTGGATCAGATCCCGAACAATTATGCAATTATGAAAAGCTACATTTAATGGTATTTGAAGAAAGAACAAGCTAAGACCTCATAGAAAGAAGCAAGCAGGGGGAGGAAATGGGTTGCATTTCGCTTATTTGCTTTGGTGGAACTTCTCTCTGCAATGTTGCTTGCATCTGTACATCTACTATCCCAAAGGGCCTGAGGCTATGAATACTCAACAGAAGCACAGTTAACTGTTTTTCCAAGCTGGACTGCAAGCCTTGAAAACAGTGCTCTCCCTGAACATACTCATAGCAACCAGAGCAGTTGTGGCCAAGATGGGAAGGTGACACATATCCCTGCAGTGCCAAAGGGCTAGGTACAAGGTGTCCCAGAAACCTTTTGACATCTCCACTGGCTCAGAGGTACTTCATATTAGTGAAGAGCTTAGTGCCAGAGCTGAAAGTCCTTGGGAAAGGTAATACTTGAAGAGACGTTCAGCTGCTACAATTTGTTCAGCCTATATGTCTGTTTTGCATAAAACTTGTCCCTGGAAGAGAGGCACTTTGAAACAAGCCATGGACTAAAATGATACTTCTGGCAAGGCCACATGCTGCCCATTCAGCTGCAGGCTAAAGCTGCAGGTTTTCCAAGATTTTAGCAGCTGTGATCCCCCTGATTCTGTCTGTTTTGTGCACAGTGAGCAGCTCTGACCTGGCAGGTGCAAGGATGTAAAGACAGTCTGGGGAATTTTCCCTTCCTAGGTACTCACCTTAACCTACTCTTGCTGCACATACGTAGAAGACGTTAGCTGGTTACAAAGTCGTGTGCTACAGGAAGGTATGACGGATGCTATGTCAGCCCCATTGCAGGGCAATGGCCATCATTGTATAAACCAATTACACACTTTTTTCCACAGGAAGAGTCCCTCCCTTGATGGAGGGATGAGTCAGGAAGGAGGCTTGTGAAGTAAGAGCAGTCAGGGGGTTCCCTGTCTGCTAGATTCCAGTCTCATCTCCTGCAGAAGTGGAGGAAAACATAGTGGATAAGGGGGAGGATTGGCAGAAGAACAAGATGAGGGCCATGATAATTTAAGCTGTGCGTGCCCTCACTGGCAGTGCACTCTTGCAGCAGTGGGCTGGTAGGTCCATCTGGGATGAGCGATTAGATGTTTGCGGCTCTGGATGATGGATAACAGGCACAGGGCTCCTGCAGGCAGAGGCAGAGTATTCATTGCTGTGGGAGAAGTTAATGAGGGTCACATGCTGAACCCATAAATTGCAGCAGGAACTCCAACTCCCCTCAAAAATCAGCTGTTAATTGAACATTCTCAATTTTTTTGAGGTAAATTTTGGTTCATCATCACTCTGTGCATTGCAGGGCTTTTTGGGAAAATGCACTCATGGAGTACAACAGAGAGCCCATGAAAAAGAGTAACTCCGCTTGGAGCAGGTTATCTGTACTAGCACTTTCAGAGTGGGAGTACCTCCTGCTGCTTTCAGTGGGACAGTAGTGGCTGATACTGCGATAGCTAACTTCACGAGGACTTCATTGTCCAGTTCTTATAGTCTTTTACTCTAATAACTCATTATAGCAATTGAAGTTACGTATCTGGACAGTTGAACATTTTAATCTTCCAGGAGGATCAGAGCTTTCAGGCAAATCCCAGCTTCGTGTGTTTCCTTAGCAAAAGTCACCACCACCAAGGCTGCTGGACTTGCACAGTCTAGATGAGCATGTGTAACACAGTCCAGAGGTCCTCAGTCCTTCAGTCCTTGAGCCTACCACGTCAGCATGATGGGGCTGAAGCCTGGACTTAAAGGTTAATGTGGCTGGGAGGTAGATCTGTTTAGTTTGGCAGGCATCTGCAGCAGTAGAGATCAGAAGTCCTTCCTCTCCCCTTTCTTGGCCATGAAGATTCATCACAGTGATCAGTGAGGGGGGAAAGAGAGATTTGACTTTGTGCTTCTGTCTCTGTCCCTTGAAAGTTGTATTAAAAACATGTGAAAACACCAAATAATCAAAAGAAAACAGTGGGTTTCCTCTTCTTTTTGATTTCTTGTGCTTCATGAATTTTGAGGCATATTGTTTTCTGACTGGGTTGCAGTAGATCCATTCACTATGGCAATCCACCCTAATACGCTACTGATAAACAAAATGAGGACAATGAAGTCATGAAGTCAGCTTCAGGAGCAGCATTAGTGCACACCAGAAAAGATGGACAATGACAGAAAGAATAATTCGTAAATCTTCTTCTTCAGAAGCCTGAGTGTTGCTTCTCTTGTTGTCAGATATTTTAGGGGATTTACAGAAAAATACAAGAAAATCAAAGGAAATAATGGGAATAGAATCAGAGAACCTGCACAGGAACCATAGCTCTGTACAAGAGGAAAAACCAAACCCACTGCTGAAGCCAGAGAAAGAGGGAAACAATTGCCAATGAGACAATCACCTGCAATGCTCTGCAGGTGATTTGGGGACACCCCTGTTCAAGCCAGTTCTCTGATATATGTCCTGGTTTTACAGCTAGGAGGGGATCACACTGCTTGCAAGCATTGCCTGAAATCAAGGACCAGTGCTGAGTGACAGATTCCAGAAAGTGATCCCCAGAACAACCACTGCTGGTTTTTTACAGCAACTTCACACTTGTAGGGAAACAATAAATGGGGAGAAACAATAAGAACAAACAAACTTTCGAAGTATGGCTAATTCTTTATTGGCTTCAAATGAAAACTTCTACAATGGTCAGAAAGCTGATTTTTTATTCCAAGGTTTTGCATGGGCTGTGGATTTTAAAAAGTCTCAGAAACACGGTATCACAACACTAGATTGTTATAAATCCTGTATGTAATGTAGAAGTAGGTAGAGGAGTTAAAGTTATCCTGGAGTGTGTAACATCTCCAGCAGCAAATGCCCCAGATGGTTGCTTTTGCTAAGGGTTGATTCGCAGAGAAGCACAGAGCTGTTGTTTAAAGCTACTGAGTAAAAGTACTTAGCTCCCACTGACTTCAATGAAAGTACATGGCCCCTATCTCTGCCAGCTCTTAAAAGAATCAATATTATTTACGGGGTTTTGTGTTGAAAAGACAGGTAAAAGTAATACCAAATATATCTGTTGGGTCAGAGTTGGACTAGCTTACATCCTTTCTTGGTTTGACTTTGTGCTCTTTATTGACTAGGAGGTAGCATATGATTTAAACAGAGAGATCTACTTTTAATTAGCCCAGGTTTGATGCTTGTATCCTGAGTTTGATAAATTTAATTTGATACTAGTGCAAACACTGAATTTGACACTGCTGCGTCACCTTCCACTCAGAAATTTCTCTCGAGAAGTATGTCAATTGATCACTGCTGTGTGACACGCACAGTGAAACATCTCCATACTCCAACCAGGTTTTCTTTTTTCATCAGGGACTAAACGTTTTACTACTACGTCAGTCTTGTAGACACTTTTCACCTGTTTCCTCTCCCAGTGCATTTCTAATCTTAAGTGTCTCACTACACTGAAGGCTGGTCCAGGGTGGCTCAGAACAATATTGAGCAACACAGTGATACAATCTTTTTGGCACCCTAGTAGAATATTCAGTGATGTTTTGATGCCTTTCATTCAAAATTAGCCACAACTGCATCTCTGTAAAAGGTTCTTTCATTCTGCCTTTGAGTCAGTCACTTCAGATGATACTGATTCTAAAGCATTACCAATTGTTTTCACTTTCCCTTGACCCGCTGATTTTTGAAATATTAACACATATACAGACTGTTGACATGGAAATGAATCAACTTCATTGTAAAGTACATTATAAATCCTAGCATGAATGTTAGCCTGGTCACCTGGAGGTTTGACAGGAAGGTTTGTAATATCTTTGAGCTCTAAACTTGATTCTGTTCAAATCAGTAGCCTTGAGAACATTATTGAGTTCCCCAGCAACTTAAATCAGGCACTGAGAAGTGAGAGCAAGGGCACCAGAAGCCCAAGGGTCAGTATTTCTCACTTGCTGACTCCATTGCCAAAACTGTTTACCTTCATTCGTTTTATCTTAGACAGCCCTTAAAGTCATTTGATTAAATGTTTGGACATTATCCACCAAAATGCCTTTAAGGTCTCCACACAGCACACATTACACACACACCCCTACATGCTTCTCTTCAGGAACCTCCAAAGCGCTCAGATGTCCAGTGATGTTGATCCCTGGCCCTTTAGGATGTCTCAAGTTGGTAAGAAAGCAGCTTACAATTTTTTATGTCTCTTCAGGTAAAGGGATATTCAAGAGCCACTGCTAGGAAATGATCTAATTTATGACATGGCAATGATCAGGCTAACTGCCCATAGAAGCAACACCAGGACCTGAACAGTTACTGCAGGGTTAAATTTATTCTGTTAACTCCAGCTCATACCATGGTCTTTGCTGAGCATTCTTCCTCTTTCTCTGCAGTGCAATTGTCGCAGAGGTCCCTGTCCAATCTCTGCGTGCATCCTCAGCGGTGTGCTTAAATACCCCTTGCATGAGAATTATCATCTGGAATGGAGGACTTTGGGTTTGATGATCATTTGCCAGATTGCCTGTGCTACTGAATGCAGTATGCAGAATGCTTGCTGTGTTTTAAAGACCTGTTTACAGCTGAAAAATAACTTTTTTTTAGAAAACAATCCTCCTTTAGCTTCATCCCTAAGCCAGAAAATTCACTCCTGTCCTCAAATATATATATCTCTTTTCTTCATGCTTTTCTAATAATGGCAATGGTATTTTTCTGGGAAAAGCTCCTTGCTTATTAACTGTTCCTCTTCTTCTGCAGCTTATTTCCTCACTGGAATCATAATTCTCTGCAATACCATCATTGATTTCTTCTGGAAATGTTAATAAAACTTAGTTCTTTATACATAGTGATCTGTAATTGTAAGATGCCAGGGTTTTTGAAGGTTTCTAGTGGTTTTTCCAAGTTCAAACTGAGATGCTGAGAGAAAGCTTGCTTTTTCAGAGAATGTTCATCTGCCTCTGTAAATAAGTTTTGCTCCTCTGAAGCGGTTCGGGTTGGACACCCATGATGAAGTGACCAAGAAAATGGATGCCTGCTATGAGGTAACTACCACTTACTGTCCTATGGGCCTGAGTATGGAATCTTGTGTCCAACTCAGCACACTGGAAATATCCACAGCAGTCTTTACCAAGTCTGTGCTCGCTCCACTGCTGGTACAGTTGCAGCATGAGTCTTTGCAAGGCCACCACACACACAGATACACCTTCTCATCCTCCCACATAAAGCCTTTAACACTTAACTTTCAGTTGGTGAACCTGCTAGCAAGGTTCTCAAGCAGATGGCAAGTCTCTCACATAAAAAGAATTTCTATTTCTAGCCCCATTTTGCAGAATACAAGAGCTCTGTAAGAGCTGCTCATGGCCTTGCAATGGAATCACAGATCTGTGATAAGCAGCCAGGTGCTCAGACCTCCCAAGCACCTTCATCTTGCTTCAAGGCCAGGATGAGATCTGCGTTCTCTCCAAGAGCCCTGCTGCTCTTTCAGCTACTGTTAGCTGGCCATCTCAGGAGCACAGGGCTTTGGGGAAGCCAATGGTCATGTCTTAAAAAATTGAGTGGCCACAGCATGAGAGATGTCTTTTCAGGCTGTGTCTGATCTTCAGCCCTGGGTTTCTTACCCCTGCATTAGACTACAAACATAAAGCATAAAGGAATGGAGAGTGACCAGGAAGTACAACTGAGTATGCATTGTCTCTCAAGTGCTCAAATTTTCAGGCTTTTCCTTTGTTTTACTCTGTCTCTCTGATACATTTAGAGGGTCTTGTTGCCAGGAGCAGAGGAGTCCTTCCCTCTTCAAAACGGAAGGGCTGTAGGCACTGTACAGCACAGTAACAGCTTCATGCTGTCTCCATTGCCTGCAAAGTCATTTTGTATGTGGAGCTGACCAGCTAATGGTCAACTTTGACAGCCAGGCTGGAAACCAGTGAGAGAAGGTCCTTGGTGCAAGGTATCACTGAGACCCTCAAAAGAAAGGTGGATGGCCTTGGCCTCTCCATACAGCCTGAGGGAGGTGAGAGAAAGCTAAATGCCACACCAGACCTGGGAGAGACTGTCCTACAGACCAACTGGGACATCTTCCATTCTTCAGGTAGAGAGCACAGCAGTGCAGATCTGGAAAGGAGGGTGGATTTAGAGTTGCAGGTGCAAGAAGCTGCTGGGAGAGCCAAGAACTGAGCAGTTGAAGATCTCCTGGGTAGGCAAAACACACGCTGTTGATTGCTTTGGCCATGACAGGCGAACAGGTCTCCTGGTTTGATAATCTAAGCATGGGAACTTTCCCATGTGTGCCAAGCAGCACACCTATACCACAGTGGTTTTGAAGCAGGTGTCTCGTGGGAGTGGATCCTTCACAAACAAGTTTTTCCTAGGCTGTTTTAATAAATCAAGAAAGAAAGCATATTCTGACCAGCAATTCCTTGTTATTATTTCAGCTAACTGCGAACTCTGCTACTATTTTGGCTCAGCCACCTGCTCACAAAGCTTAGTTTGTTGCTAAGTGTCAAAATACCCTAAATCAGAACTGGTGTCTCAGCTAGCAACCGAGCAGCAGTAACACTAATGAGTCGGCAACATGATTTACATACAGGATCTCAGAGCTTGCTACTATAAGAAGAGCAACTATAAAGACTACTAGGTCTGCATGAGCATAGATATAAAAATCGATCACAATAATGGTCACTTAAAATAAAAAAATCCCACATATTCAGGGGAGTTAGAACACTTTAGCATTATGTATCCCTTCCTGAATTACTGAAACATTATATTCATGCTATGTAGAAAGTCCTAACTCAAGTCAGTACTTTTCAATCATATTGCAGAAATAGTTTTTAGACTTCGTAGGCTTTTTGTTCTGCTGTTCTTGACTAGAAATGAGTATTTGGAGACAGAACGAAGTAAAAGTAAAGGTAATTTTGCATTATTTGACTCTAGAATTGTTATGGTCAGCAGATCAGAATTAGACTATCAGGATGTTTGGATTAGGGCAGAGTGCTACTTTACTCCCACTTGGCTTGCTCTGCTTGGCTCTGGATGTGCTCTAGTCAACAATGACTGCTTGTGAAGCTCATTAACATTGCTGGAAAATGTTCATGTGTGCAAGGCGATGAGGCTCCAAACATCTGAATACTCATCAGCAGTGACTCAGAGACTAGAAGACTTTAACTCATAGCAGCAAAAACCGTGAGGCTGATGCTCCCAAATGCGATTTGAAACCTGGGGTGGCTGGGGGAATTAATTACATAAACTAGCCTCAGTGGGCCAGCACCACTGAGAGTTGAATAGTAGGACTGTCAGGGTGCATGGGACATCCACAGATTTTCACCTGGAGTTCCTCTCCCTGGTAACACTTGATAACATGCACAGGAAACGCCAGCATTCAGTGTTGACCTTCACTATTTGAAAGCATATAGGGAGAAACAGGGAGGGACAGAGGGAAGGATAATGGTCTCTTCCCCTTTATTTTCCTTTATAAGCCAACAGCCTTGACTCAGGAAGCTGCCAAACAGTACAGGCCTGCTTTTCCTCTCCTTGCTCTGCCCCAGCGGGGACCATCAATACCTCAAACTGCGCTGCGCTGGGAGCCCTGTCTGGCAAGACATCTGCTCAGCATCTGGGAAGTTGCAAGCATTCACTACTAATGGGCCTGATTCAGAGGGGCTGGAAGAGCTCGTGGAAACTGGAAGGATCAGGGCAAAAGGGGCAGAGGGTTTCAGTCTTTGAAGGAGGGATAACCCGTCAAAGCAAGGGGGAGTAATTTGCAGCACCCAGAATCAGTCTGCTGGTACTCTGGCAGAGGGAAAACTACATCTCATAGGGAAACTTCATGCTTCAGGTGTGAAACTACGTCTGGTTCTGATACAAAGCAAAGCATGAGAGCACTTGATGATGTCTACATATGAAGTAATCACACACATGTCAACAGGGTGAAAACATGATCATCATGGCAGGTCTATACTGAAAACTTGACATCTCCAACAATGACTCTACTATTTGCGGGAAGGGAAGGGAAGGGAAGGGAAGGGAAGGGAAGGGAAGGGAAGGGAAGGGAAGGGAAGGACAAGGCGTCTTTTGGGGTTGAAAAGCAATTTCAAGACCTGGAAACCATGTGACTTTCATCTGAGGAAAGCTTTTGTGGAGGATATCCCAGTCTGAGATCATTCCCCATGAAAGAATGAAAATAAGGCCAACACATTGTTTAAATCCATTAAAGGTGGTGGAAATAAGACACACATTAATACTGTACTTACCCTCAGCAGAGGCAAAAGAGGGATGCAAAACCAGACAAATTAAAGCCTAGATGCAGTTTCTCTTCAAGTTTAGGCAAGAAGAAAACCCAAAACAATTAAACAATAAACACAAACAAATCCTAAAACTGAGGAGGAGGAAAAGAAGGAGGGAGGAGAGAAATCTAGACTCACTCTCTTAGGAAAACTGCGTAGAAAGCTTTTTGAAACTGTACTGATCAACATAAGGAGATACTCAAGAAGAAATCTTCACTGCTGCTTTGGACTTCAATGGTGCCAAGATTTCATGTGTTCTGTTGCAATGAAGTGCATGAAAATTCAGTGTATAAAGCCTACCACAAAAGAATGGGCCAAAAGTACAGACGGCCTGTTCTTCATCCCTTTTTAAAACTGGACACTGCACTACAGAATAACAGATAAGTGAATTTTTGGCATGGTGCTCAAAAGATAGCTTCAGCTATATCCATCAATGAAAGAAATAATATTAATAATGCCAAATCTCTTTCCCATAAAGAGCATGACTGTAAGAACAGGAAGCTAAATAAAATACATCTACTACGTCCTTTCTCCAGCACCACAGTACAATGGTATTTGAAACAGCTATAATTGGATATAGTGTAGCTTGAAAAAGTCCTGAAAGGGCATAATGACAATAATCAGTGCAATAATGTGAGATGAGACCTTGTATTAAGTAGACCTGAATCTTGATTAAAAATATTTTCTCTCTAAAGCTGAGCCCTAAAATCCAGGTCGTTTTGCTTTCTGAGGCTACAGCTGATAATCATGTGCAGAAGCAGTTCCTACATCACTGCTCCATTTCAGATGTTGAAGTCTGGATCCCTGTCAGACTTCTGTCCCGTATGTAGCCTCACTTGTTCTGGTGTGGAACTGGAGACAGTGAATGGACTAACTCAACAAAGCACTGTTTATTCATAACAAAGTCGTCTGTACAACCCACATCCATTGAATAGAGTTTGTAACACCAGGCAGAAAAGCAAATGCCTAAAATTTTTATGAACTGAGATACTGGTCCTTGAGACATGAATGGAAAGAGAACCAGAAATGAACTTGTGATGATGAGTCGTAGTTTTAAAGGGTGCCAGGTAAGTACTTCTTTTCAGCCTTAGTAATTCTATTACCAGCACAACAGTTTGTCTTGCTACATCTGTGAAAATCTGCAGGGCTCAACCCTTGCCTGGCAAATGCCAGCTGAGTGCCCCAAGCCATCAGTCCCTGTTTCACTGTTTTAAACAGACGGGAGACCCTCTGTGCTGCTCTCAGTCAGGCTCTGGTCCAGCCACGATGGTCAACTGTAGCAGGTCACCAGTCACCTGCACAAGACCGTCTTCAAGCAATGGGGGAGCAAGGGAGGTGAGGCATTCACTGGCGCAAAGTTTAAATGATCACACCAGCATCGAAAACACAGGATTGCCTTTAGTGAAAGGATCCTTCACCACTAGTCAAGTGATGTCCAACTGTTCTGACTGGGCATGCCATACACCCTATTCAAGTGGTGGTAGAAGGGCACCCATTAACCAGCTACTGAAATACTGCAGAGTATGTTGACATCATGGCTCATGAGTGGTCCGTTTTAAGAAGGGACTTCTACACCAAAGTGTGGGGTGGTCTTGCAACACTCCTCTCATGGCACAAACTTGTAGCAAAGCAAGGAATGCTTCAACAAAGTTCCAAGAGAGCAAATTACGGGTAAAGCTACCTAGATTTCCAGAATATCTGTATTAAGACCCATACAGAAATTCATGCAACCAGCCTTCCAATATCTGAAGGGGGCCTGTAAGGATGCTGGGGAGGGACTCTTCATTAGGGACTGTAGTGATAGGACAAGGGGTAATGAGTTAAATCTTAAACAGGGAAAGTTTAGATTGGATATAAGGAAGAAATTCTTTAAGGGTGGTGAGGCACTGGAATGGGCTGCCCAGGGAAGTTGTGAATGCTCCATCCCTGGAGGTGTTCAAGGCCAGGCTGGACAGAGCCTTGGGTGACATGGTTTAGTGTGAGGTGTCCCTGCCCACGGCAGGGGGATTGGAACTGGATGATCTTAAGGTCCTTTCTAACCCTAACTGTTCTATAATTCTATGATTCTATGTATAGCTGCAGTGTATGCATGCAAGTACAAAGTAAGATCAAAGTTCTTTGATGAAATATGTTTCCATTATATAATGCCAGTTTCTCCAAATCAGAAGGAACCAATTTGTCTTATGGGATAACATAAAAACATCCTTCCCCTTCCCCTCACCTTTAGGCTATCCTACAAGGGGAGGAGATAGAGGACATTGCCATGTAAAATGTCCCAACCAGGACCAGTCTTTAGCTCAGAGCAGCAGGCTGCAGGGAGCAGCTGCAGCAAGGTTCCTACTGCTGTCTTTGCCTGCCTCCAGGAAAGTGTGTGGCCACTGCTGACAAGGGATTGCTGTGAGTGTCTGGGGTGACAGCTACTGCTGGGGAAGAGGGGGCAAGTGACCTCCATTAGCAGCAGCGGTTCCTGCCCTATCTCTCCAGCCCCACCACAGGAGCAGCAAGCCCTGGAAACACTCTGAGCACCAGCTCATACCTGGTAAGCCAAGACCCTCTAACTTGCATCTAAATAGTACAGAATGAGGAGCCTTGGAGCACAAGCTAACAGGCGGCAGTTTCAAGTGAAACCTTTATGTTAATTCAATACAGACTACTTATGGAAGTTCCCTTCTTTGAGAATCTCAACTTCTACAGAGAAATAGCACCCAGCCTTGTTTTTTCTTTTGAGAACTTCAGAAGTTCCCTCAAAAATTCCCCGAAGCCTTAATAATATTCTCAGTGGTGTGTCAGGATGTAATGTACAATGTAAAATTTTCACATTTGATGCTTGGCATAGTTAGATTTACCACACTGCTTCACATTCAATATATGCCAAGAACTCTAGCAAAATCACATGCTGTTCAACAGGAGATTTATAATGGGGTGCTCAATGATGAATTTTTTAAAAGTGCCTAATCTATCATGGCTTCTTGAGAGCCTAATGTGTGTATGTGTATATATTTATACGTAAAATACCTGTAAGCCATCACAGAAGACCAGTTTCTGAGCATAGAGGTTTCGAGCATAAAACTAGAGGATATTTAGGTATCCTACTGAAAATGCAGTGGAGTTTTAGAAAGAAAAAAGCCTTAATAATCTTCCCTGTTCAGATATACACACAGAGCCATTTAAAGGGAATCTGCACCCTGCAGGGCTACTCTTAGGTGAAATTTTAAACGCATCTAAATTCTGCCATGAAGGATTTCTTTCAGTGTGCATATTGATGTGGCATTTTAAATCTCGCTGAAAACTTTACAGAATCTCCCTCAGTTTGCAGGTTTGAGAAGATTACTATGTGCCTCCTACTAGCAATCATCCACAGTGCTTTGGGAAAAGTAGTTTACTGAGTGGGTACACACTTCCTTTTTACTGATGGAAAAACAGATGGAAAAAGACAAAGTGGTCTGCCCTGGACAAACAGGCTCATGTGTTGCCTTTTCAAAGCCACTGGGACTCATATTTTCTATCTGCCCATGGGGAGCTTGCAGGGCTGGAGGCAGCTCTTTGGCCCCCAGTTCAGATCACTCAAGGTGACCAGGCTGAGGATTATTGCCAGCTCACAGCTGCCTCTTCGCCACTTTATAAGATGGCCCTGGAAATAACCTCACAGGACCAGCCTTTAAGTTATTTTGTTCTGTGAACCAAACTGGCGTTGAGATGACTCAAAGGTTGTTCAAGGACAGATTGCCTGGCACCATCTGGCATGCCCCATGTCTCTCTGTGGACCTGTCTCCTCTTTGACACCTCATGGAGTTGGTCTCGTAAAGGCACTTGTGCTTGCTTTCAGAAGAAGGGCACCTATTGTATTCCTGAGTGCATCCATGGGGAGAAAGGGCTGGATTTTCGCACTGCTGGGTGGGATGCAGTTTGATGACTTTCAGTAGAGGAACAGTTTCCTGCTGGCTCCAGGGAGTTTGCTGTTGTCTTTCATTTCAACTTGCACATTGAAGCATCTGTTTTGAACTTACTTAGGTCCTTGCAAAGAGATGAGTGACACAGGACTTCCTCTGGCACCAGCAGCAACTGTGGTGGGTCCTTTTTCCTCAGACATCTCATGAGGAAGGGCCAGCATCTGCTGCTTCCTCCCTGATGACTCTGGTGACAAAAGCCCGAAGCTTTCAAAGAATGAGTGGCAGATGAAAGCTCCAGATGCTATGTACCACAGAGGCCAGCAGGATAGACTTCCAGGGACAGCTGAACAAAGCAAGAAGTCCAGACCCAGTTTCAGAGGTCACATTATCTCAGGTTTGTGACTGGTAAGTTTATGGCACCTGCAGGGAGATACTTGGATTGACAGCAATTTTGTTCTTTAGCAAGTTGGAGCCCTACATCTATAAAAGCCAGAGGAGGAAGAAACCAAACAAAAAAATCTTCATTCACTTGTCTAACTAGAGTTGTAGAATACAATGATTCTTCTGAAGATACTGTCTGCAGGTCTGATCTTTCGTGAATCTCTAATTCTGTGATGAATACCCTAACTGCTCCGTTACAGTGTGAAGGCAAGTTGATCCTCTTGCACAGTGAATACTTCTGCTGCCTCCAGGCAGGAGGCAATACAGGTTACCCACAGCAGAGAACCTGCCCCTTTTGTAAGCCATAAATGTAGGGTACAATTTAAGGGAACTCTAGAAGAAAATAGCCCAGGGCACTGCCTGTGGCCAAAAGCTCAGCCCGAAGCGGCGTCATTATCTGTCCACAGCTATGCAGTAAGCTCCTCTGCATCTTCTTGGCTTGGTTTCTCCCATGTGAAAGGGGGATGAAAGTACCTGCCTGTCTTGTGAAAACTCTGCATGGTTAAAGGCAGTTTGAAAGGAGGCCCTGTGAA
This sequence comes from Psilopsiagon aymara, assembly GCA_024733675.1. Lineage (NCBI taxonomy): Eukaryota > Metazoa > Chordata > Aves > Psittaciformes > Psittacidae > Psilopsiagon > Psilopsiagon aymara. The sequence goes on from JANRGW010007764.1 coordinate 55,405, forward strand.
AAACTGGAATACCCTGGAAACGGTGGTCATGTACTCTAAGACAGTGTCTGGTATGGACCTTACAACGGAAGGGTGTAGCATGGCCACAGCGCTTACAAGCGGAGCGCAGGGGCTGCCAGGGGAGCGCAGGCACGGGAGGAGGAGGAAGAGCAATAGTGAGGTGATGCAAGAAATGTTTAATTGGGTTTATTTGCTGAAGGCATCACGTGCTGGCTCCAAACGCAAAGCCCGAGCGGCAATCACGAGCTGCCAACACCTCTTCGTCAGGGAGTTCGGATTAAAGAATTAAAACTCGAAAGTCCCCATCCCCAGGGACGAATCTTCCCCCCCGCCCCCTTCGCCTTCTGGGGGTGGGAGGAGAGGAGGGAGGCACGGCGTTT
>JANRGW010007764.1:55884-93243 GCA_024733675.1 Psilopsiagon aymara
CCAGGAGCAGAGGGAAGAAAAAGGGGGAAGTGAGTGAACAAACTGCGTGGCTGATTTATGGCTTAAACCACGACAATTGGTAACAGTCTACATGAGCTGTTTGCAAATGCAGAAGCACTTGATCTGCTGGCCATCAACATGCTTATCTTTCAGAGAAAAGCACAGCATGTAAAACAAAAGGAAGAACTTGGCAAAGGCCTGGCTAAAATGATAGTGACGTTTTGTTCAGCGCAGGGGCTGAGCTGGCAAGAGCACGTGGTGTTCTCCAGAGCTCTCAGGGGCAGCAGCTTCTCTGATGGAGCTGAAGCATAAAACACTGCAGTTGCTTCTATGGGCAAGAAGTGGTCAGGAATGGTCCCAGTAGAGCTCTTCAGCAGCAGGTTAAAGAGCTGAATTCACTGTGGGAACCTATATGCTTTTGCAGCTTTGACTCATGAAGAGAAACAGATAGTTGTGTTTTTTTTCCTGTATCATCCAAAGCATGAGTTAAGTTAGCTCATGTTGGATCATTTTCCATTTCTGTTTCTCTACAAAATGCCTTCTTCAACAGAGTGTGCAAAGTGAGGGATTGCAGAGATATCAAGTAAAATCATGTTGGCTACACCTTGAGTACACAGGCAGTGATTTCAGGGTTTATATATGCCTTAGCTCTTGCTGTTTCAGTCAAGAAGTGAACTTTGTCTATACAGAATACAGATATCTGAGCAAAGGTGTTGTTATAGAAGAATCTTCCCAGTAAAACCTCCATTGGATGCTTGGCTTACATTCCTGTTACTTCCCTTTTCTTCAGTCTAGGATTTCTTACATAAATACTACACTAAACAGAATTTTACAAGCATCTTTTAGGGTTATTTAAGCACCGATGAATTGTGTGTTGCTTACATACTGAAAATGATCATGTATTGGGTGCCTTATTGAGTGTTATGGAAAGAAAAAGCATAGGCTCATGTTGAACATGCATCAAGAAAAGACGTTTAATGTTTTAAAAGCTGAAAATTCTGAAGTGAATGTTTTGACTCATGTGGAATATTTCACTCCATTTTTAGCAGATCAAACTCGGGGAAAAAAAGGACATAATTTCTGGATGTGTCAATGTGCCTGACATAATAATGGAAATAGATATGTCTTGTTTTCATCTTAGACATTTGAGCTCTACTACATTAAGTAATGAACAGAAAGTATCCACTCATGCACATATGGTTTTTCAAAAGCCTACAACATATTCATCAATTATATTGGTCATGGGTGGCATTTTGCTTTGGGAAGTAAATTTTGATCTGCTTGCAATGTGGTTTCTTCACTTCCTCCTATGTCCAGTGGCCCAGAGCACAGCTTGCTGACTGAGGAGGGGGACCCACTGTTCTCCCCCACATACAAATGACTGAACCATCAGAGAAGGGAAAGTCATCTGGACCCACAGCCCTCCAAGCAAAGAAGGTTTGTAGTGTGAGGCGCCCCACAGCTGACTTTAGCATCCAGGTCTGCAGTACCCTGGCCCCACAGCACAGAAGCATGCATGCTGCTTTCAAAGCAAATGGTAAAATAATGCTTGGATGAGTGTTAAAAGTTCAAAATTGCCTTCCTGGAAAAGCTGACTCCAGACTAACAGAAACCTTTGAATGTTTTCTGCTCAGTGGATCGCTGCTTATAGTTTGCTCTGAGATCTCAGCTCTCTGATACCATCGTACTAATGAGTACATGACATGCAGGGTAAGGATGTCCAGTGTCTGTCATTTAATGCTTTCATGCCTATTTTTATCAAACACACATGAGGTCTGAAGGAACCTTGTGTGGTCCATTTGCCCTGCTGTCACCTCCAAGGGAAGAAGCAAGAGGAAATGTATCTACAGACGTTTTTGCCAAGCTCTTTTAAGCTGTTTGTTAAAGGAGGTACTTTAACACTCCTCAGACTGTTGGAGTTACTTTATCACCACTGTACTTTTGGTATTCTTTGCTATTCTTACCACCACAGCCTTTGCTGGTGACACTGATTTGTTCTCATCCCCTTTCTACTTGGGAATGTTGAGGATTCTCATTCATATGATAGTACTTCATGAGTCAAAACCCTGACTCTTTACTGCTAATCCTCTCTCTCTTAGACTAAACAAACTCCGTTCCTCCAAAGCTTGCTCCATAAAACATGCTCTTACACCTTTTCTCATTTTTAGGACAGTCCTCTCAACTCTTAAGTTTGACTAAATTTGCAATTACTGTGCTCAATACATTATAATACAATATTAGTATTTCAGCTGAGGCCATCACTGTACAAATAGAGAACAATAATTACCTTATACTAACATAGTTTGAGCTGGAATTTTACTTTTTTTTTTTTTTCCTAGCAGGATCCATGTTGGTTCTATTTTGGCTGTAGAGGGACAATTGTAAATACCCCATTTTTGCATGATTTCACTTGCTTAATTCTTATACCACTGTGGGTTTTTTTAATTGCATGTGACCATGAGGATATCTGAACTTTTGTTGTATTAACCAAAGTGACTTGAAACTGCTTCTGGTTTCTAGAGGATTTTCAGGGTTTTTTTCCTAACTTATTAGCTGCAAAGGGTATCGAAGATATTTTGTTTCTCCATAGTGGTCACCAATGCCAATGTGTATACTCAGTAAAGCCAGGTTAAGAACAGGTTCTTTAAGACCTCCCCCTGAAACATCCTCCCATTTACAGAAATGCAACAGGATGTCTTTTTCTTTTCCTCCAAGTTTTTAAGCAGTGATTGCTTGATTTATATGTAAAATATTGTCCATATTCCTTAGTTTGTTTGAGAAATTCTTACCAGAGAAGTACTGTTTCCCCTTTGTCTTGTTCTCCATTTACATAGGCTAAATGATCAGAGAGAGAAATCAGGTTACTCGAACATAATTTGTTCTCTACAAATTCCCAGTGGGCCATATTTTTATCAGCTTACTATAACGTAAGTGCTTATGAAATGTTTAATAATTTAATTCAACTGTTTCCAGAAACTGAATCTTCAGGAGTTTGATGAAGCTGATTCTGATTCTGTCTTACAGCATATCTTCGCCATTCTCTTAAATCCTCTTCTCTCTCCCATGAACCAAAACTTTTCAAGGATAGTTTTTACTGACATAGATCTCCTAACTATCTGTACAAAATGGTATTTTCAAGGTAGGGTGAGAAAAGATTGTGAATGCCCAACATGTCTAAAACCTGAGATAAGGTATGCTTTGGAGATCAATTTGTGTAAGTCTTATTTCTCATGGAGGCAAAATTAGGCTGTTAGAGTCAAGAAATGTATAAATCCTGGAGGCAGCTGCAGAAATGACTCAGGCTTCTGAAGATAAAATGTGAGAGATGTTTGAGCTGAAAGTAAAGAGCCTAAGAAAGGTATAAATAATAATAAAGTTGTGTAATTGTATCTCTGTTATCTCAGAATGGTTTTGGCCGCAATTTAAAGGCAACTGGTGAGAAATGCTATTCCTTTCTTAGAGAGAAAAAAAGTCCTAAAAGTGATTAATCACCTCACATGAGCTTCTGTAAGTAGTTTTGGCAAACTGGTAAAACAAACTGCTGCTTTCCTACACTCATTATCAGATGGTTTTCTTTGACTTTATTAATATCATAGCTGGTTTAATATGCACTATTATAGACTGACAAGTATTATACACTCCCCACAAACAAACCCAATAGGACATGTTACATACTTGAGTTGCATCTCTTTACAATCTTTCCTTTAGGCTGGAATATAAATGAAGCTTCAGTTAAATGAAGCAATGAAGCATAACTTCATTGATACCTTATTTCTTCATCTATGTGCCTGTTGAAGTTCAGTGCTAATCTGTGGGCAATAGCTATTGCTCTACTTTGGAGTCAAGTTGCGTTGAAGTTTAGATTTCTCATATGATTTCTTTTTCTTGAGCAAGCTCTACAATGCATTAAAGAAAAAAAGAGTAATAAAAACAGGATAAATTAATTCCAGAATGTCATTCGAATACTGCTCATATCTTTTGTCTTCTACATCCATAGCTGACTAGCTGGTGTTGGAAAGATACAGGGGCAGACCACCAAAGATTTTCACCACAATTACATTTTAGATGTCCCGACTGTAATTAAAAAGATCAAATAATAATATGTAGCAATCATATTTTGGATTATTTTCTATTTAATTCCTGTGGTGTTTGATCTAAAAACACTTGCCAGGTTTGAAATGTGGTTAATTTTATCAGTGACGCTCCTCAATATCACTCCAGACGCCATCCCGAAATCTTGAGCATTGGAGCTGAAACCAGTCTGTTCTAAAGCTGAGGGATTATTGCTTTTTCAGCTGGTATATTTATTTTATATAGCTGTATCTATATAAATGCAATATATAGTATGTGTATATAATATATGCAATATAATAGTGCAATAATATCCTCATTAAAGCATTTAGCACAGTGCACAAATACATTTAACACCGTACCCTTCTTAGGAGACTTCAGCTACAAATCAATATGTAAGAGGTGTCCAGACTAATCTAATATTTCATTTCTTATAGCCTTCAGCCATGTGAGGCTTTTTGTCTTTATTATAAAGAACACTAAAGTGTGCATTTATGCTATCCACCAAATTTTCTCTACAGCCTTCAGCAAGGAAAACATGACAGAGTCAGGAACTGAGTATTTTGAGAATAATACACTTTGAGTCCTTTTTTTGTTCTCTATTAACTATTCCTTCCTAAAACCAAACCAAAAACACCAGAAAAAAAAAGGGCAGAAACAACCTTGCAATGCCAAGTAAACAAGCTAACAGGCAAGGCATAAGCAGCTGCTTAGATCATAACCATTCTTTTTTCACAAGGGAGAGACAAAGTACATCAAAAATGCCTCCTGAAGTGCACAGTCATTCCTCTTCCTTTTCCACACAATAACAGAACACAGGGTAGGCATTCCTGAGAAGCCTTAGGGTGAATGCATGCAGCTGTATTTTATGCTGTTATGACAAGAAAAAGGTTCAACAAGAACCAGTACTGGAAGATTCATTTTAGAGAACTCTTCAGTTAGAAAGTGAAGAATTAACTTCTTCAATTAACAAGTGGACCTTGAAGTTCCCCCACCCCCACCACCAATGGCAGAACATGAAAAACATACTTTTGCTGAAAATTTTCACTTTTCTAACCAAAATTTCCCAGTTCTTAACTGAGTACTAAAGCGTATTTCAGGTCAATGTGACTGGCGCTAAAATAGTTCAGTTTGAAATGATCAACTGATTAACATCCTTGTGATTATTGCCTCTCGGAAGCTGTTTTCCAGAAGCACTGTATTATTCTTTCTAGTCCTCTTCTGTTTTCTCCTTTGTTAACTACATATTGCATGATGCACTTCTCTCCTCGTGGGCTGTGTCTACAGTTATACCTTGCAGAGAAGAATCTGTTACAAAACCTTGAGGATCTGAAAAAGAACTTACTTATTTCTCCAATGGACTCATTACTATTTGAACAATTCAGTTTAATCTGTAATTTTTCAGACTGTAGAATCTCTAATGCCCACTTTTTCCCAATTTAAGTTCTAATTTTGGAAATACCAAGTGCTTTAAAATGTGTTCATTCCTGCAATGAGGAAGGTTCCAATTTTCTGTCTGCTCCAAATCCAGTTCCCACCATTTGAACACCAAGTGTTGAATAATGCTTAGAAAAAAACCTTGATGGGTTACGAGAGATTGCACCTGTAATGAGTCTTTCAAGACTAAATTCTTTAGCTGGAAATATTCAAATATAAAGAACAGATGAGTGTGCAAAGGTGAACTTTTCTAGCTGCATTTCGTAGAGCTTGGAAAGCCACCTAAAGGTACTTCTGGCTTTAGCATGGCCCTCATTCGTATATCTTCCATACGGCTCTGCTTCTGAAAGCACTCTGAATTGAACTTCACCTTTGCTAGGCTGAAATTCAAACTGGGATGTTTACTCTCATCCAGCTTCTTAAGGCTTTGAGCATACATGTAAGAGCTGGCAAAGGCTGTTTCCAAGAAATGGAAAACAACAAGAGTGAGGAAAGCAAAAGAGACAGTAAATAGGCAATCCTGAAATAATCGCTCCATTTTTTGAGCATCTTGACCTGAGTCCTTAAAGTTTTGCAGAAGATACACAAAAAAACTGTTTGATGTCTAATGGTACGAGTGTTCTGGACCCCTGGTGAAACTTGTTTGTCACTTTATGTGGGTGGAATACAAAGTTTTAATAAGCTCTAACATTCTGAGTCATTCTAATCCTATTATCAGTCAACCCCCTTGGTATTCTCTAATGCATACTTAATTCTTAGAGGTTGGCAGACTTTTTTACTGCTCAAATCACCTCTGTTACTTTCACACTGGGCAGAGCACTGTGACTTAGCTCCACAATGCCAACTGCAATACAATTCGCTTTTGAAGGAGGCGGAATTACCCTTACATCTCCTTTCGTGCTTACATTTTGAGTACAATGAGATTACTGGGAAAGGTGTAAGGTGTGACACCATCTGCAGGAGGTGATCCCATCCTTGTTACGGTTTACTGTAGTACATGATTTCTTTCCCAGTGACCTATTTGATTAAATAAAACAGAGGAAAAGTGAAAAGCTTTGTGTATTTACTAATGCACACTGAAAATCAGTACTTGTTGCTGTTATCATTCTAACTTCAAATTTATTCTCATCATCAGTGATTAACTTCCAGGTTTTTTCATGGTCAGAAAATGGTACATTAGCAACAGAAATGTTTTCCTGTAGGGCTGTTTCAGTGCCTAATTCCCCTCCTAATGGTAAAATATCTTAAATAAGTTTATGTCCTCACATACTTGAATACCATGATAAAAAACAACACTGAAAAGTCCAAATGAAAAAGCTGAATGAGATATCGAATGAGAAATAGATACTTATAACACCTTCAAGAGACAGGTTTGCCATTGGCATAGGAATTTAGAAGTCAATTGCACGTGGTGGCTTTGCTTTATGGAAATTGTTCACCTCACTGCAGAACATCTTGAGAATTCTACATTATATTATCAATTAGAAATTACAGAGGAAGATAAATAATGCCTTCTTACTGTGTATAAATGCCTACAAGAGCTCCAGGGCTGCTTCTATTTGTAGAGCAGCCTGAGAAAAAGTGAAGTACTTTTTATTTTTGCCTTTTTTTTTTTTTTACATAACAAATAGAATCACAGAATGGTTAAAGATTATCCAGTTCCACTAGACTGGGCTGCTGCAAACCCCATCCAACCGGGCCTTGAACACTACCAGGGATGGGGCAGCCACAGCTTCTCTGGGCACCCTGTGCCATCGCCTCAGCATCCTCCCAGGGAAGAGCTTCTGCCCAAGAGCTCATCTCAATCTCCCCTCTGGCAGTTAAAGCCATTCCCCTCTCCTGTCCCTCCATCCCTTGGCCAAAGCCCCTCTCCAGGTTCCCTGCAGCCCCTTTAGGCACTGGAGCTGCTCTGAGGTTTCCCCTTCAGGAGCCTTCTCCTGTCCAGGCTGCCCCAGCCCCGCTCTCTCAGCCTGGCTCCAGAGCAGAGCTTCTCCAGCCCTCAGCATCCCCATGGCCTCCTCTGGACTCACTCCAACAGCTCCACGTTGTTCTTACTCTGGGCTCCCAGAGCTGAACACAGAAGCCCAGGTGGGGTCTCACAAGGGCATGAGACCAGTCCTGATTTTGTTACTGATGACTGTTTGGTTTCTGGGAATCTATTAGTTGTTACTTTTGTACTAGTTTTTTATATGTAAAAAGTTTGATACATTACTCCAGATATAACTCCTGGTGTATCTTACTTGTGACATGCATGCAATCTGAAGAAATATGCCCATGATGAGCAAAATTGGATTAAGAATCATTGCTCTTTTGTTTTGAGATTTTTGAAACTGTTTGCTTGGCACAAGTCCCAAATAAACTAATAACAGCAGAATGCCTAACTTCAGAGGGAAAAAATCAATCATGTTTTTCAGTCCCACATTGACGACATTTGTTTGAAGCAGTGCTGTTTCCCTCCAGCTAAACTTCACTGAGTTCCTCTGGCTTTTTATTTAGAAGTTCCATTTTCCAAAACTTTCAGCATTCTCATCGCCTTTTTTTAGACTTTGAACCCTTCATGTATTTCTGCAGTTACTGTGTCTGAACTGCGACTGGGGTATTTCTGGTGCTTGAGAAAAGCAGGATGCTTTTCTTCACATACATACACACTGACAGCAACGTTGTAGGCATCTTGGTAAGAAGTATGGGCTCACCTGGTAAGGAGCTTTCACTTATCCACTCTTTTTTCTACAGAATAACTTGTAACAGTTTAGTTTGCTATCGAACTTCGTAGCAAGGAATTTTTCATCTTGCTTCCATGCAGTTGATTATTCCCAGTTATAAGCAGTATCTTGTAATTTCCTGCATTGAACTGCATCCTATTTATTTCAGACCATGTCTTTAATTTGTTCAGATCATTTTGAATGTTATGCCTGTCTTCCTTGGTTCTCATGGGATCTGCGAGACCTACTAGTTTATTATCTTTTGCAAACTAATTTCTTTTGCAAGTCCTAATGGGATGCTGTTCCAGAACTTCATTGCTCTAAAATAGCAAAAAACTTACTAATTTCCAACCCAAATATATTACTGGTCATGTTTGTTCTTGTTCCTACCCTGTCTTAATTTCACTAGTGATTTAAATTCTAGCCCAGTGTATTTATGGATAGCAATCAGATCTTCCATTCAGCTTGTCACATTCATAGACTCAATGAACAAAGCTGGTTTTGTTTCTTCCCATGGTGGGGTTTGGTCTGTCTCCCTCCTCCCAGCCTTTCTGAAAGCCTCCTCCAGTTTGCCTTGATTTTTCTTGATTTTCAGAGAACAACTACTGAAACACAGCAGATTCATTCTTGTATTTTCAGTTGCAGACAGCCTTTAAATGTAACTTATTACATGCTTGCACCTCTATTCTAGAATACCTATGTCTGTTTAAAAAGAAATCGGAACAGTTATTATATAACTCATGGAGTGGTATGGCAGGAGAATTTTCTCTGTGCTCACTTTGCTGATTAAGTGGATCACTGCATATGCTTTGAAGTCCACACAGTGTTCTCCTTTCTCAGGAAACTTAGCTTTTTTACTTAGAAGCACAGACCAGAATGGAAACTTGTAGATCTTCAGTACCTGTCCTGCTGACTTTGGCAAACATATGATGTACTCATCCTAACAGGCTTTTAGAGATGAGCAGTAAGAACTTTGTTTTCAAGGGAAGACTCCCCTGAAGGTTTAAGTCACTCTTCTGTTCTTGGAGAAGAGCATGGGCAGCAGCTGTTCAAGTTCTTAATTTCTCATGTCATGAGGAGAAAGGCTGAGCAGGGAGCACTCAAAGACTACATGAGAGACAGAGCTTCTGATCCTCACCTGGTGTGTGAAGCCTTCAGGACTTGGAAGTCCTTTCAGCTACACCTTGATTTCTTCAAGCACTGATGAGCCTGTTGCATCCACTTCCAATGGTCCAACCATAGCCAGCAGCTGGTTTTGGTAAATTGGATTGGTTTTCCCTATTCAGACGTCTCACTGTTTAATCCTCCTGTGTGTGGTCTTACAAAGTTCAGTGAGTGACATAAATAGGAGGCAATTCCAGAACAACCCTGTAGCAGCTCAAGGTTACTATTGCTTTCATATATACTGATCTAAGATCCCTCTGGCCTGTGTGTAGTCAAAGTAAAAGAGAAGAAATACTAATGATTTTAAGCCTTCTTTGAGCAGTCATCCAGTCTCAGAACTTTGAATCAAACTTTCCCTTTGTTCAGGTAAACCATATTTGGGGCTTGCATATCAAAAGAGACAGAAACAGAAAGGAGCTGACTGATGGATCTCATGTATGGAGATATATGACTTGGTTTTCTATGTCTGGTTACTAACTTCTCTTGTGGAATAGGCAATACCCAAAAGAATGTGAAGGATCCCTTTCACTTCTTTGCTGTTTTTGAACACTCATTCTGGGTTGTCTTTTCTTTCTTGCTGAAATCCTTTTTCAGAGAAAATAAAGCACTTTGGAGGAATTAAAGCTGTAAAATATAAGATGGTCAGGAAATTTGTGAGAAAAGTCTTAACAGGCCTGAGCCTGTTAGAGAAGAGGAGCTACTTCACACACAGGAAGTTGGTATAAAAGTGGGAAAGGCAGAATAGATTGATGCAAACCCCTCTTGAGTAAGAGGGAATCATCACCTGCAGAACTCAATGTCTTACTTTTTGGCTTGGCCCATTACTGTTGTTTTTTAAAAACAAAAGGAAAGTCTTTCTACCAAAACCAAGTCATCTTGACCTGGCTTGATCCTCCCTTCAGTTGTGACAACACTCCCGGGACTGCTTCTCCATAGCTGTGTTGTAGATGTGTTGGGCATCAATAACATTGTCTAATGATCTATTTCTTTTTAGTACCTGAGACATTAAAAACCAAGATTAACTCACTAAATTTCATTAATTCTCAAAGAGAACAAAATTAAGATGGCACTATGGCTGAAAGCAGAAAAAGCAAAGAAAAAAAGTTGTAAATTCTGAAATTAAGCAAAATAAAACCAGAAAAGTGGAGTTAAGACTGAAGTTAGAAATTCAGGGTATTAAAATAAGTAGAGTTAAGGGGTATTAATCAGGTAATAACTATGTAACTAAAGGGAAATTAATTTTAGTTTATTTAGTGCTTGGATACTCCCTCTGCATGATACCACACTTCATACATATAATTTGAGCAATCAGCTTGGAAAGAACTTCTGGACATCCCTGGTCAAACCTCTTTCTCAAAACAAAGCTAGCTGCAGAGACAGCTTGAGCTGCTTTCAGCCTTGCCCAGCTGAATTTTGGATGTCCCTAAGGGCAGAGATTTAACATCTCCTCAGGGAACCTGTTCCCATGCCCAACTTGTTGCTCAAATTCATAACATTTCCCTAGAAGGAATGTCTGAAAGGGCTTGTCTTCGTTGCTTTGCTTTTTTGTCCTTGCACTGTGCCTGTTTGTGAAGTCTGGCTACATCGTACCTGTAAGGACACACCTCACCTAGACTCCAGTCTGGGAGGAGTTTAGAACACAAAGGGGTCCTTTCTGAACCTTCTGGCTCAAAGGGAGGTTCTCCAAGACATATTTGTCTCACCCTGTCCTCTATGGATTAAATCACCAAGTGTATCTGGCTATCAAATCTTGTCAAAACAGTGTTACATTTAGCATTGAACTTCATTATAACAGTAATATTGTTGCTTCTCTCTTATGAGTGAAGTGCATGGCTCTATCCCCAACGAAAGTGACCATCATTTAAAATAAGATTCCATCAGTTAGTCCTCAGCCCATGCATAGTCCTGACCAGCTGTCCATCCAATATCTGCAATGTTCCCATATCTATAAAACCAAGCTAACTAATTCTCCCCAGTTTATTTGAAATCTTAATGATCCAGCTTTACATTTTTTGCTGAAATACTTTGTGTTGTTAATGAATTGCGGGTAGTTACATATTGTTTCTCTCTACTTCTTATAGAAAAGCCAATAGTACTTGACCTTGCTGGTGTTCTTGATGGCCCTTGCTTAGTATCACTTGTACTTTCAGAGTTCCATGCTCCCAGTCTCTCTGCAGATGCATCCCTAATGGCAGTAGGTTTGCTCTCACAGCAGACAGTAAAGTCCATGACTATTTATCCTTTGCAAATATCAAGTCAAGCTTTGAGTTCTTCACGTTCATCCTTGAGATGAAGGTCTTGATAGTCTGCCCATGTGTCTTGTTCTTGTCTGTTTCTTGGTTCAGTTGATGTTGTTTAAATACAAGCATTCTTTACAGCTTAGCAGATGCCTGAAATATTTCAGACATGAAAGATGTTGTCTATGAATCACTCTAACACTGTTCTTGCTCCAGCTCCAAAACCCCTGGTGGGATATATGTTACCTAAAGTAAAAGGCTATTAGCAGTTGCCATTCAAGTATCCTGCTGTGGTTTATAATCTGATCAATGCTAGTTGGACAATTTTCAAAGTGTCCCATTTTGCAGCCTTATTTTATAGTTTAGTTTGTTGCTTGAATTAACCTTATTTACAGGACTTGGAAAAATCCATTTGACTCAAAAGAGGTTTGGAGGTTTCTCACAGAGCTTTGAGGTCAGATATAACACAGCTCTCCTTCTCTGTGTCTCCAGCAGTCAGAAATAATTTCTCCATATTTTTATGCATTCTTTTTGTAAGTCTGCTTATTTCATCTCAAGATAACCAGAGTCTGAGGTAGTTTCCAGACTTTCAGGGGGCTCTTGTATTCAAGCCTTCAGTGCTTACCTACTGTCACTGGTTGTAAATGAGTTGGGAGTGGGCTTAATGTGAAACCATAGCTCTTTTAGTGTGTGTCCTTATGTCTGCGGATGTGGCAGAGGAAGCTGTGATTATTTTTATGAGTTATCCCACATAAGGGACAACAGGGTGTCGGCTATTCCACATAGAAGACATCCCCAATACCATGGCTTTTTTTTCTGAGTGCATGGCAGAGTTCACCAAGTCTCAGTATACTGCATGAGCTGCATTATTATTAGGGAGTATCACTAAGAGAATCTTTGGTCTCCTTGGTGGAGATGCATCAGTAGCATAATTGGAGAAAGATATATGGTTATGTATTTTTAATACAAATAAGTTATTTTCTATAGCAACTGAGGTCACCATTTCTATGCAAGCAATCTCATGTCTTGATAGAATGTTGATATGTTTAATTAAATTAGATGTGGGCTTACGGCTAAGTAATTTACCTGATTCTTCACCTGAAGGACTCTTTATCCCTATCGAAGGTTTAGGTACCTATTTATTAGCCAATATTCTCAGTTTTAAATTTAGAAGGAAATTTAAGGAGAAACAATCTTATTTGAAGACACTGTGAAAATGCTTATCTGTCTCAATGGTCCTGCTGTCTCTGTTTCAATCTACCTGGTCACCAGTGATGACACCAGCAAAGCCTTCTTTCCTGGAGTATGTGAGATTTTTTTTGAACCAAAAATGTTCTTTTGAACCATTATTTTAATTCAGAATTCTTTGCTCAGCTGCTAAAGGCCATTATAGGGGAAAGAAGGGTTATTCTTCATCTACTGAAAGATTTGATACAGTTCCCATACATAGTCCAGGTTTAACTAAAGTGTATACTATTCACATATGCTCACTACTTAACAGTGACATGCTAATGTGGTGCTTTACCTGCTGCTATATATATCTAAGATGAGCCTTAAGCACTGTTTGGCTGAGCAATATATAAATTTGCATGTATGGGACTGTCCTTGTTCCAGAAAGTTTACATAAACCGGAGCAGAATATGCTGCAAAATCATCAACAAGAACAATAGAAGAAAATAAGTATTTTTGCTGTCATGAAATACAACAATTGTACTGGAGAAACGGATTCACCCTAAGGACTTTGTTTCCTTCTTCTCTAAGTATTTTGAGAGCTGAATTTAAAGGACAGCAAGGTGACTATGTGGATATTTACTGAGTTCTTCCCACTCTTGAGGGTGGCGTGGGATAAAGCATGACAACTGCTGGGAAGCTTGAAGATAAGGTCTTCGAGACGGCATCAAACCTTTAGATGCCAATCCCACCTATGACTAATCAGCTGTGACTCATCAGAGGCTTTGGTTTCTTCTATTAAGACTTTTCAAAGTCCCAACATCCTAGGAAACACAGAGGCAGTACACAGGTATGCTTAAATCAGAGCAATCCACAGGCTTGCAGGTTACTATGAGAAATAAGACCATTAGCTCTTCTAAGTGCTTGTATACAGAAATAGCCAAGGAATATGAACAACTTCAGGAGCTGCACAACCCTGGGTTAATAGCATCATGTCACCTCAAACAAGCCCTCGTATCCTAGCACCAAACTTTCTCAACAGAGGAGACTGCTTACTGGTGACTCTTAGTCTGCATTATGCTTTTTATAGGCATCACTATTCATAAACTAGATCTGAAAGTGAAAAGGAAGCACACAAACAATGCCTGCTTTTTTCTATTTTCAACAAAATCATTTGAAAGTCTACCTAATAATTTTTATAGTTTATCTGATTTCCAAAGCTTTAGGCTATCTCATGGTGTAACTCCAGACTTCTGTTTCTTCAGCATATAAAATAAGAACCATTTCATCGGAAAATAACAACTTCTCCATTTTCCCTGTATACACACATCTCATCTCAGACCATCAGTTACTTCACAGTTCTGCCCAGTATTGGAAAATTAAACATTTAAAGTGTGAATAGCACTATGACAAATATTCTGCTCTCTTTGCATGTGTGACGTGTGCCAACTTTTATAGCTTCTTACAGCCTGCCCTCTCCAGCGCCTTTTCCTGGTTGCAGCTCTCTTATCTTCTCTCACAAAAGACTATCTCCAGAAGTCAGGGAAAGTGAGTGAGGTGAATATCACCTCACCTCATTTGGCTATTTGGTTTTTGAAGGCTGATTCTGGTCCCTGAAGCACTTCTTTTAATTTCCAGGCAGGAATTGAAGAGTTTTTGCATGTCTTTTCAAGTTCTGATCATGACTAAAATGTTGAAAGAAAAGCCACATGGCACAGGAGGTAAAAGCCCTGTTACTGCTGGCTTGATGGTCCTGCTGATCTTTAGATGTGAGAAGGTGTTGAGCACATCTGCTGATGTCTGGATCTCCATAACCTTACCAGAGATAACACATACACGACTCAATCAATATCCTCTTGCCTAGTTGTCTGCACATGCTGGTTGCCCTTCTAAAACTCTTCTTTTGGGAAGAACTGATCAAGCTCTTGGAGAAATGCTTTCTCTAACAGCTGAACCTCATTTGTTTTCATCTGTAGAGCAAGGTGTTCACTCTGCCAACAAAGGTAATGACAATCTAGCAGTTGTGGAAGGGAACAATGAGTTGGTATCTTAGGTTCAGCTGTAGCAGTCATTTTTCTCCTCCTTAGTAGCTGGTGCAGTGCTGTGTTCTCAACTTGAGAACAATGCTGATTATAGTTGGTGTAGCTGGTAGTTTTGGATATATTACTACTAATGAGGAACTGTCGACCTCACCAACATTTCCCTTTCCAAACCTTCTTTATGTACGGTTTGAGAAAAATCTCACATCAAGAAGTGCCTTAGGATTCCCATAATTATTCTTTACACTCATGGTCCTGAAAGCTGATTAAATCAGGCTTCTCCTTTATTCTTTGTTTGCACTGATGAATGGTAATTAGTGCTAGATGAAGAATAAAGCCTGACTATGATGGGGCTTTCAGAAAGGTACAAAGTGGACTTTACCTTCATAAAGAAGAAGAAATGTAACATATTCTTGACTGTAGCAGGATGTGCATTCCTGATGAGGAATTTTTAGGGAAGTAAGTTCATAATTTTGTAAAGCTGCCATTTCTTATGAAAAACATTCAGTGTATGTGCTTAATGACTAAAATGGATAGCTTCATTTTAAACTCCCTTTAAAAAAAAGCAAACATGACCATTAAAATTTACCAATTTACAAGTTTCATGAACTTGGATTTCTTCACTAATGTACACAGTGCTCCAAACTGCTGCCTAGATCCAATTAAAACCAAGTTGTCTTATAACTTCTTCACTAGCCAATACAATTTTCTCGGCAAGCTCTATGCTTTGTTGCAGTGTTACTGCAGTTTGACTATTTAAAAGACAGTCAGCTAATACACATTTCGACTAGGGGAGGGAATTGCTGTCTCAGTTTATTCCTACTTCATTTCACACTTCCTTTATCTTATATTCTTTCAATAAGAATTGAAGGAGAAATGCAGAATCATAATGGTAAACTTATTTCCTTGGAATTAAAAAAAATCTAATTGGCTTTTAATCAGATGATGGGATATCATATGTTTTGGGAAAACATAGGTGTTTCTAGAACTGGGTTAAAAACATATGGGGTTTTTTTAGTCTAGAGAAGTTGGAATTCAGAAGATTAGCAGCAAATGTGTGAATATGCTTCTATTACACCAAATTTCTGGTCACAGATGACAGGGACTTGAAACAACCCTCAGATTCATTCCAGCATCTGGGACATCAAAGTTCTTAATCAGTGTTTTGATAGTACTGCTTATCTTGCTGTCATTTGCTAAAGTAACATCAATAAAATGAGAAATGCCACCATCCTACATGGTTGCAGTAGAGAAAAACTCTTCAATGTCAGAACAGACGATTGAAGTGATAACCACTGATTAAAAGGTTTTGTTAAAGCTGTGTTCATGATACCATTTCATTAACTGAGTTATAAGTAGATTAGCTCTTCTGAGGCAGTCTTGCCAATATTTTTTCCTACCCTTGTGATTTGAACTATCCAAACAACACGAGACTCATGTCCCTGTTTTTCCTAGTGTGTTCTAATGTTTTCTCTATGCAGATGAAGCTCACTCCCATCAATGGCTTTAAGAAAATATGTAAGTGCACTGAAGCACCAGCAGTTTCATTTCCAGGTCTTCTAAAACAAACACCTAAATCTCTAGGACCATTGCATAGTGTCCGTTGCTCTATTGGAAAGGTTTGGATCTAATTTGATGATAAAGCTATAGAAGCCTGATGTATTTTTCAGGTACCGTGGAGAATAGACAGAGTCTGCACAGCCTCCTGGGCCTTCTACTTCAAGCTTGAGCCAAGAAGTAACATAGTGTTATTGAACCTTTCTCTACATGTTTCTTTGCAAAGCAGAATTTGTTCTCTGCTATCAGTTTCTTATAATTAGATTTCATTGGTTAAGGTAGGAAAAGGTTGGTAGAGATAGTCAGCAGAGCTAGTTAATGATCTTAGAGTAAATCTAAATAGGTGGAGAGTAATTGTTATTGGCTACTGAGATCTCTTCTACTGTCTAAAGCCAATACAACATGGACTGAATGTTCTGGTAACAACTTCTTGCTTTCTGAGTTGGGGAGTTTTAGTCTACTGAGGTTGGCTACCCAGGAGAGATGTGTATCCTACCCTTACTTTCACTGGGAACTTAGTAAGCAGACAAGAAAATTTTTCTGTCTCAAGAGGGTATACGACTGTGCCTTCCATCTCTTTACAACTACAATACTTCAATAGTTAAAAGTATTTTCTATAAACTAGATTGGCTCTACAGGAGGGAAAATAATGTTTCTATGGAGGAACTTTTGTGTAATTTCTGGGGAAAAAAGAGTTTTTATTTACAAGCAACCAGAAGGGTCAAACATAAAAAAAGTGCTTTCTCTCCTTAGTAATCTCATGACTGTTTTCTCTTCAGATGTTTCTACAAAACATGGACATTTGGGTGGTAGGAATCTGAGCTTTGCAATCAGTCTCCTGCTAAGGAATGACACAAATTCTATGTAGAGTTGCAAACATCTACATCATAGCTAATTACTGTAGAATCTCTTAGTAACTGATAGGAATCAAGTGAATAGGCTCAAATGAGTGGAGAATGAGTCAGCTCATGATGCAGGTGTGTACAGTTAGTCTGATGATTCATGATTTAAAATTGGCTCTTCCCTTTAATTTTTTAGGGAGCCTTGGCTGCTTAGCTCACATATGACTGTCTGGAAAGAAGAAAAGTAAAATTCTAGACAAAATAATTCTGTCTAAAGAATTTTTTCTTTTTCTTTTCCTTATTATTAACTACTTTTATAAATTAAAATCGTCTTAATTTTTGACAGCATTAGTAGATTATACTCGCTAATCACTCAAGAGAATGCTCCATGCTGCTGGGCAGGTAGAGAGGTCAGACTGGCTCTTCTGCATATATTCTAGTCTTCTACAAAATCATTTCTTTATGTGAAACAATTCCATGCATCTTGCATTTCAGAGGAAACCTGCCACCACAGTGTGCAGGTCCTCATTACTTTATAAAAAGATAGTATTTTCTACTAAAATAATTGTGGGCTGCAAGCACAGGGCGAATTAGGGACATGTTTAGGATTCGCAGATCTTGAAAACCAGCAATTATGACCACAGGATTCTCTGTTAGCAGAGGTGTATAAACTGGCAATTGCCTGTGAACAGAGGAACCTCTGAATGTTCTCCCGAAAAATTTGCCATGCTTGCCTTTCCTGCTTTAGATTACTCTCTTATATAGAATTTAATGAGGGTGCTGAGGAGCTGGCACATGGTGCCCAAAGAAGCTGTGGCTGCCCCCTCCCTGACAATGTTCAAAGCCAGGTTGGATGGGGCTTGAAGCAACCTGCTGTAGTGGAAGGTGTCCCTGCCCATGGCAGGGGGTTGGAGCTGGAGGAGCTTTAAGGCTCCTTTCTAAATGAAACCTGTGATTCTATGATTCTGATTCTCTGAATGTAAGGTTTAGAAACCTTAAGCTTGTAATTTGAGCTTGTGTCTACCTGTATTTGTGAGTCAGGAATTCCAAAAGCACTCTCAACAGGGGACTCAGTTTCTAAATCTAGTCTTTGAATTCAGTCTTACAGGATCCACATAAATATGCAGCTGCTGAAGAAGCCTCCAGAAATTTTTAGAGCAGCTAATGTCTTGCCATTTTTATGATGTGTCACTGCCTCCTCTAAATCGTTCTTTCCAGCTCTCTGTGATAATATGTGCTTTTCAATATTTCACCACTGCGATCTGGAGCAGCCAAGCTGTAGTTTAAACAGGAGAGATCAATTACCCGTAGCTGACACCATCAGTTAGTATTGACACTGTGAAAGAGAACATAATGAAAAAGGATGATCCAAACTGACATTAAACCAATTGCGCATGAAGTACCTAAGCTAAAAACCTACCTTGTAAATGTAAATGGATATGATGGCTGACAAAGCAGTTCACATCTTACAGCTCAGACCAATATGAACAGCTTTGGACAGCTGCTTGCCATCCCAAGTCAGATACACCCTTGGATTCTGTCAAACTCCTCATTGTCTCAGCTTCTCAGTATAAGATATCCTTCAGCCCTGAAACTAAACCCTTGATTGGAAAATCAGCACAGGCAATGATATGATTACAGAGTCAGTCTGTGTCTCCAGCTCTGTCTGAGCATATCCTTACCTTCAGTGTCCTCTCCCTTCCTAAATAGACTCATCCAACCAATATTGTCATTGCATTGTTAGTTCTGTTTGCAATTTCTGTCCGCAATTTCTGTCCTTTCTTTTTTCTCTATGTCATCTTTATTTAGATATCATCTTTTTTCACTAAGGATTGTACTTACCATATGTGAGTCTTTGGAGCTCTTTGGTCCTCAGGAATTAGCATACTGATCGTGATTAGTATGCTCCTGACCCTCACTAAATCCATAACACAACACCTGCTGAGATGTTTTCTTCCACTGAAGGAACTATAAAGCTATGCAGGAAAAAAATAATCAAGGTTATTCACTGTAGGGGATGCACATACTTTTTTCTCAGGACTTCCAATTAATGCATTTGGAATGCATCACAAAAATAAAACATTTTCTAGTTAAGAAGACACAGAAGGATTTTGACCATTAGCTCTGAACTTATGTCTCTTTGGGGTATTACAGCCCATTTTGGCCTGCTGAGTAGAGTGCATATGTTAATAAAGGATGGGACTGTCTATTGATGATGAATAGTAGGGACAGCACAACACCAGGTCAAGCAGCATTCACCTTCCTAAAAATCTTATATGTAGCTCCTAGCAGCAAGGTTACAATGGGGAAAAATCCAGACTGCCAGTATTTGTTACCCAAGGAGAAGCTGTTCCAGCTTCTACGTACCTCAAAAGTGAGAGATGCAGTTGACAGAAGCAATTGTTAATTGAGAAATAACTGAATTAAAGAAGCTGTAATTCTTTATTTTGCAGATCAGAAGGCAAATTGTCATGCAAACATCTTGTCTTTCACATGCTTGCTAGTAGCTGTTGTGAAAACCTTTGCAGTTTAATTAGCAGCACTAGAATGGATCAGTGCCTGGAAAAGAGATATAAAAATCCAAAAGGGAATATACATCTCCATGATCCTGGCAGCTGTGCTTCAAGGTGCAAAAGAGAAGAAAAGCCATGTTGGACATTCTGAACATTTGAAATCCCTCCAGTTATCAGGATTCCATACTTAAAGGAGATATTTTCATAACTACTTCTGTCTTTGTGTTCCACTGGTAGAACAGAACCCATTAATTCCTTTCTGCACTTAAGATCATGCTCTTTCTCTTCAGATAAAAGTAAATCAACTGTCTAGAATAAAGCTATAAGGCTTTATCATCTTTCACTGGCTGTGCCAAAATCATCAGCCTATGCAAGATGGAGAACTGCTCAAAGTCAGTACAGTCACGCGATTTGTAACAGCATACTAAGAGCTCCAAAACAGATTGTCTAGTTATGTTTTAGAATAAAAACTGAATGAATAAGATAAAACTAGAGAAATGCTTGACATTTCGTCTTCTGCTGAAAACAGCAGGACAAGAAGAACTGAAGATAAGACTCCTTGAGTAAGAAAAGTCTTAAGTGAGTGGAAAGAAATCAGAGAATCATAAAATAGGGTTGGGAAGGACCTTAAGAGCATCTAGTTCCAACCCTTCTGCCATGGGCAGGAACACCACATACCCAAGACTACATCCAACCTGACTTTGAACACTGCCATAAAGAACTTCTTCCTGATACCTGACTTGAACTTCCCCTGTTTAAGTTTTAACCCATTAGCCCTTGTCCTATCACTACAGCCACTGATGAAGAGTTCCTCTCTAGCATCCTTGTAAGCACCTTTCAGATATTGGAAGGCTGTGATGAGATCTCCACGCAGTATTTGAGTCAACATAATACTGCAGTTTCTTGATTAAGGTATGAAGAAAGAAAACTGAAGTTGTTTTGTAATTCACCAGCTTAGTGGCCCTTGTCATCTTCAGCAAATATGATAAATTTTCTTGCAGGTATGGTGAAATAGCAGTATTCGGTGTTTCGCACTTAATCTGTGACTAGAAACTGTTTTATAAAAAGAGTCTCAGTGCCTCACACCTATTCTCACTCTTTACAAAAATCATCTTGACTCAATACAGTATTATAAACAAGGAGAAAGAGTGATGAAAACAATATGCCTGTCTTTGTAGGAGGCAGGGTTTTTTCAAGAAGTCATGCTTTCACTTGGTTTAATTGAGATGAACTCTGATCCAGCTTAGAAATAGAAAATTTCTTCACTTAGATTTCAAAGTGGTTTCCATTGAGGTTTCTGAATTGCTTTAACACTGATGCCAGGGTCAAAATGTGATCAAAAGGGTATTGAATTTTTCTATTTTTTCCCCTCTTTTTTACTCTTTTGGAAATCAAATTCCTTTAACCTTGTTCTCCTTAAATTATTTCCTTGCTAAATGTATCCAGTTTTTACAGATCAAGAGTCCAGAAAACACAATGAAAAAGCATCACAAAGTTAAGAGAGACTTAAAAGACAAACTTTAAAAGCATCACATCACATTAAGATCATGAACTTTCAGAGACTATATTCAATTTAGGCTTTAAAAGATTTACTTCAAATTAATTGAAGTTATCACAAAAATACACATATAAGTGGTATTATTCTTTACAAAAATAGCTCTTCTAATCTCTGAGCAATATTCATTCCAAATTCTGCTGGTTTATCATGGGATATAGTTTTTAAAGTTCAAATATTTCTTGGGGCTTTGCCTTTATTCACAATAAAAATCTGATATGGCTCCTGCTTCATGTGCTCTGTACTTGGATTTCCATGTAGTTAAGGGCTGAAAAATGAACCTGTTTAAGCTAGTGAGATACTAATGGGCCTGAAGGTGGACAGCTACCTCTTGGCAAGACATTTTAAGCAGACATTTTCTCTCTTTCTGAAATAAACTTTGGAAGGTAATGGACTGAAGGCTGGGTATTTTCATTCTAAATCTGTTTCTGCTTACTGCTTGTTTGAAGCCCATAATAATCTCTTTCAGTACTGAAAACCTTAACCCAAAATCTCATGGCGTTCCAGTAGGGATTTTGCAATTAACACCTTCTTGAAGGAACATCGCTGGATGAGTCCATCATGTTAAGTTTGTCATAATTTCCACAGAGCCTGCAACGAAGCACTACACAGGTATTCACTCCCTCCTCTATGCAGTGGGATGGGGAAGGGAATTGGGAAGGTAGAAGTGAGAATACTTGTAGGTTGAGACAAAGACACTTTAATGGGACACAAAAGGAAGATTAATAATAATAATCATAAAGGATTAGACTATATAAAGTAAGTGATGTATATTGCTGTTGCTCACCACCCACAGATTCATGTCACGTTATTCCTAATGCACACTGCAGTTTCAGAAGGCAAAGCTACAAGTCCTCCTGTACCACTAGGAAACGTGTGTTCTGGTCACACGAAAACTCAGCAAGAGAAACATGTCATTAACTTAAATGGATGAACGAAGTCAGCTATCACTTGAGATGTCCAAACACTTGCAGATCTTTGAAATAATGAAGTATTTAAAGCCTGTTGCATTCTGTACTTCAGATCTCCAGAACAGCACATCCTTTTTCTGCTGTGCCCTGCAATCTGTCAGGCCAAAGGCTTTATTTCTGATGTATTGTTTGCACATTATGACTTATTTTAGTGCTCTATACAGTTAGAAAATGAGGGCAGAAATCTAAAATGTTATTTATTTCCTTCTCCTGCTACAAAAACCTCAGAACAAGTTGTCAAAAAGGTTTCTTTATTCAAGTCAGTTTTAAAATGTTCTCAGTTAGGATATGTACATGTTCTGTCAGCCGTAGCTCATACAACTCGGATAATAGTCGGCAATTTGACACAATTTGTGCAGTTTTGCTATAATTAGACACACAAAACATCCTTCAGAGTAGAAAATGACTGGTAAAATAGATATTTCACTGACAGGTTTTAAAGATTTTATATTGTCATCTGCCAATATCTATTCTGTCGCATAATGCTCACATAAGTCCATCAGAACAACACATCCGTGAAAATGACCCCCCAACACATTGCTTCATGACACCATAGCTCACGGTGGATTTCACAGTCTTTTATAAGGAGACTCTTCAAAGTATAGATTTAGGCAGAGTCAGAAAGACAAATTGCTGATCATAGAATCATAGAATAGTTAAGGTTGGAAAGGACCTTAAGATCATCTAGTTCCAACTCCCCTGCCATGATCCACATGGTCAAGTTATTGTTTCTGGTTTAGGATTCGATTGATAGTTGAATTTGTCTTCTGTGAGATAGCTTTTCACAGAGAAGACTGTCTTATTCTTGTCCAGTGGCCAGATTCATGACAGCTGCCGGCTTGGTGTCACACTGCAGATCTATGAGTGTTTAGCTGGCCCTGTCACTTCTCTGTAGGGATCCAATGGTAGTGTCATGGTGACCCACTTTTTGCTTACCAGTGCATTGTCCCACAGCTGAGTCAGTGGATATTACCTGAATATCCATTTGCTGCCTTTTAGGAAAATCAGCAGGGGAGAAGGAAACTTCCTTTTGGCAGTTACCGGATCAAAATGCTACAAATGGGACACAGGTGTATTCAACAGATTAAGACCTGAATATTTTAATTCATAGCCTGCTTTGAGAACTGTGTTCTCTTTTATTCCCGGCATCAAGACCTTTTTCCTTCTTGCAGCTGCCCTTAACTTTACCTCAGTGCTCTGCAGGGATTTATGAAACTCAGTACAGACTGACGAGTCACTGTAAAACCAGCAAGGAAAGTGATGCCTTTTCCCCCTTCATATTTCTAAATCCAAAACTAGATGACTAAATTTGGAAGCTGGTCTCCTCTTTGCTGAATTCTGCCTGCCTCTGGCATGTGATTGATTTAGCCCTTCTAAGAGCTATGTTTCTGCAGATGATTGACTTCCTCCAGTGACTATGTAGGGAAGTGTAATGTAAACAAACACATGTACATCTCTGTTCAGTACATTAATCTGGGCTGCAGAGGTAGCTTCTTTTTGTTGCAGACTTCAGAAAAGAGACTTTTTCTTGACAAAG
Source organism: Psilopsiagon aymara (assembly GCA_024733675.1). NCBI lineage: Eukaryota > Metazoa > Chordata > Aves > Psittaciformes > Psittacidae > Psilopsiagon > Psilopsiagon aymara. Next base: position 79,680 of record JANRGW010007764.1, read on the forward strand.
TAGAGTAACATGGGAGCGTTATTGCAGATCTCTGCCTGAAATGAGTGAAAAAAAAAGAGTCTTATGAGGACAATGGACACCCCAGCAGTCATCTAACTCAACTTTGTCAAACCAGAGTAAGTTTGTGCTGCATACAAAAATTCAAAATCGTTGCTGTTCATAAATCCTAACTTTGTGGATTTATGGCCATAAGCATTCAAGTTACTTCCAAATAATAGATCAGTTGTCCCCACCTGGGCCACAACAAATTGTGTCCTTACAGACCTGTTGCAAATGGGAAGGAATACATATTGGCATAAACTACCCTCAAGCTCTGAAACAACAAAATGGAAAGTTACATGAGCACTCCCTGAAATAAGTGATGTGCTGTCCAGCAGCAATACTTGTTAATGTCCCTCTTACTAATGCATTATGCATCACGACTACAGTCAATCAATACCACTTTCTGTGACTTCTGCCCACTGAGACACAGTGACTCATTGTAAGGTCTCTGCACGGGTCAGCAGTCTGACACTTTTTCACTGTAGAGAAATGCCGCTAATCTGAGGCTTTTTCCTTGTGAAGATCACCCAATTTTTATAAGGATGCTAATATTGCTATCTCTTTTTTCACCACAAAGCTTCCAGAGATTACAAAATCAGGTTCAGAAATCATTCACTTCCTTTAAACAAATAAATAAATCAATAAGCCCTTTTACCTTTAGGTTAAAGGTTAATAAGGTAAGAAATAAGAACCTGACTGAGAAGTGAGCAACTAAGAATGAGATGACAAAACGTAGCTGATGATGCTTTCTGCCTTAACTGAGTGCAAAGAATATGCATGAAAAAGACAGACTTATTAGTCTCTTTTCAGTTGGAAAAGAGGACAGTGGGAAATCAGTAAAGCAAAACTATGCAGCAGTAAGCAGTGCTGTTGATGTTCTCAGGACTTTTCTGCATTTTCAGGTCAAGTTCCTTGTGGAGCCATGAAACCCCTTTGGAAATTAAGTGGAGTTTATCCATGTCAGTATACCAGTACATATTGCTGGATCAAGTCCAGAGGAGGCCACGAGGATGATCAGGGACTGGAGCACCTCCCTTATGAAGGTAGGATGAGAAAGTTGGGGCTGTTGAGCCTGGAGAAGAGAAGGCTGCGTGGAGAACTCCTAGCAGCCTTCCAGTACCTGAAACGGGGCTATAGGGATGCTGGGGAGAGACTCTTCATTAGGGACTGTAGTGATAGGACAAGGGGTAATGAGTTCAAACTTAAGCAGGGGAAGTTTAGATCAGGTACAAGGAGGAAGTTCTTTACCGTGAGGGTGGTGAGGCACTGGAATGGGTTGCCCAGAGAAGTTGTGAATGCTCCCTCCCTGTCGGTGTTCAAGGTCAGATTGGACATAGCCTTGGGTGATATGGTTTAGAGGGAGGTGTCCCTGTCCATGGCAGGGGGGTTGGAGCTGGATGAGCTTAAGGTCCTTTCTAACCCTGACTATTCTATGATTTGATATTAGTAGTTATGTGGAAAGATGACAAATTTCAGTACACCTCTAGAAGTGTAAAGCTTAAATAAGTAGAACACAGACTGTGATTTAAGAGATGATAACTCTTCATACAAACATCTCCTGAACAGCCTGTTGGCACTACCTCTTCCTTTCTGCCTCCAATCACTTCCAGATAATCCCCCTTCAGTTCTCAGGCTTAATTTAGTGCCTTTTTGATGGTTTCAGAGAATAGAGGTAAGCTTGGCCTCATGAGAAAACATTATTAAACAGGAAATCTGTTTAGTTCTTGTGGCTTTCTGGGATTTCATGCTGTAGTATGAATGATAAACAATTTTTCCTCTGATGGTCATATGGTTTAGGAAGGTCTCTGGTGAATCTCTAATTATACAGAGCCGTTTCTGGAAGGTAGGAAGTATCAACAAGTTATGCTCTGTGTTGGTCCTTAGTTGTCTACAGAGAAAATACACATTAAGAAACCTTTATATTTTAGAAAATTGTTTTTGTAAGATACAGAGTAGTTCCTAAAAAAAAACATGCCCAATGATGGAAGTCTGAAAGAACTGAAGCATTTTATTCTAAGCAAGAGAAGACCGAAAAATGATATCTGTAGTAGTCAAATACAGAACAGCGTGAAAGGGGAGGATAGGAAGATGTTTGGAGCATGACATGGAAAATGGGGAAGAGGAAGGCTAGAAAAGGCTCAGTACATTGTCATACCGTGGAGACTGTCTGCACGAATCAGGTGGTCCTGGCTGAAAGACATACAGCAATCTTCCAGCTTTTAAAAACACCCCAAAAAAGAAAGCATAAAAGAAAAGCTCCATTCTGCCTATTGAATATATTTTGCATCATCCTGAGTAGAGACACAATTTAAGAAATGGCACCGTAGTCCTCCCATGAGTGCATCTGTAGCAGTGATGTGTCTTTCTGGGGAACTTTAATGCACTACTGACATTTCAGTAATCAGAGGTTTTCCTTTAATGTGGTACTACCACTGCCTTCTTTCTGATCCTTCCAGTGCAGCCTTTAGCAGAGCCCCAAGAGCACACAGCAGCTTAAACAGATGTGTCTTGGCTGCATACCTGCTCATCCATCAACCAGACGGCTTCATGAGCCTCAGCTTTTACGATATTGCAGCAATTACAGGGCAAAGAGAAGGGTGTCTGTAGCTGTGAAATAGTCCCTTTTCCTCACGTCAAAGTGCCTGACATGGAGCAGGCAAAGCAGATAGTGTGAATGATTTCACATTGCACTTCAGGGTCTACATCTCTATAGACAGGTTTGCCACTATGAGAGCAGCAGGCCCTGAACTACAGCCTGTAGTTGGGTTATATTGCAGAAGGTGAATGGCTTGAAGGACCCAGAGCTAATGTTTCTCCGTATGTGAGCAGGCTATCCACCTTCTTCTTTTAGTAGAACTGTGTTTATAGGCTGCCTGTCAGAATCAGGAGCTGAAGGCAGAATTTCTAGTTCATAGCTAATCTTTGCTTTTAAAAAAATCTTCATAGGATAAACCCCAGGCATACTTGAAATAATCCAGGGAATGTTCTTGGAAATGTCTTAGTTCCTGCTCTGAGTGTGGTTCACCTTCACTCTGTTCTCTGGTCTTCCTTCCAGCATCAGCCCAGATTCATTTGAAACCTTAATATAAGTGTAAGGTCCTATTAAAATGCTATTATTTTCTCCAGTGCTAAGCAGTGATTTTACCCTCAATAGAAAAAGGTTCCTTTGCTTCAGGCTTGTCTTTCCTCAGTGCCACATCTTGCCAGCTGCACTGGGTTGGGAAGGGAAAGGTCCCTATCTCTTCACTGTCAGTCTGGACCTGGAGAATTAAATGCTGCAAATTCTTAGTTTCCAAGACTAAGGTCCAATTCCAAATTCAAATATAAAGTTCCTCAAATTAAAAAAAAAAAAATGGGATAAAGGAAAAGGAAAATATGAATCTGTAATGATGTTCATTTGAAACTAAGAGCTTTCAGGTGTGATAATCCAGAATTAACAATCATGAGTTATCTGCACATCATCAGAAAGTTTGTCAGATTTCATCTAAGCTTCAGCATCTCCTATTGGCCTGTATATTCCTGCTGGCTCAGTGCTGGGTGGGAGATACTTCTGCCAGTGAAATTGCAGAGGATTTCCCTGCTGATATGGGATGCTGCAAATCTGTCTCATTAACTTGATCTGCAGCTGTGTAAAATCCTTGCCCCAGTGTTGCCAACTTAGGGACTTCATTAAAGTGCAGAAAACCTCCAGATGTCCCTCCTTTGCCCCAGGCTGGATCATCATTAAGCTTCCTTTGGGCTAGATGGCCGCTTTATTGGACACATGGACATGAAACCTTAATGCCAATTAAAATGACACTTTTGGTTATGAACAAAAGGCTAATTGATAAAATGCAAAGCTGAAAGGGGGTTGGAGTCTTTAACTATTATTTCCAGAAGTCAAAGACACAAAGAAGATAGAACTAATGCAATTTTTAATGCTATTTATTACAGAGGAGAAGGTAAAAAAAAGGGGGATTTATGTATTTTGACCTTGTTTAGAAGGGGTTTGGGTATTTTCCACACAGCAAAGCAAAAAAGGTTCCCATGAGCTGTGCCCACTGAAGACAACCTCTCCTTCAGGAAGATCTTCATGTCCTCCAGGACATCAGTGGATAAAAGAGGAAATATTTTGTGTTATGAAGAATAAATCTTGACATCTGCTTTCCTAAGCAATTTTACAAACTTTTAAAAAGGATGGTTTAGGTCTTCTCTCCCATGACGGCTCTGAGCACTTGGAAGAGATTGGAGGCTGAGTGTAATGACAATGAAATAGCTTTCACCTTGGCTTTAAAATTTGCTATGATGACAGAGAATCAATGAAAAATCAAAAGAAGATGCAAAGGCTGCAGCTGGTTAAAGTTTTCAGAATCCAGGACCAAACAACATTGCCAGTAATCACAAATAACCAGCTTCACAGCTATGCATGCGTTGGCTCTGGCTGAGATGGAGTTAATTCTCCCCATCACAACCTTCATCGGGCTGCGCTTTGTATTAGTAGGTAGAAAGGTGCTGACGCAGCACCAGTGTTTTGGCTACTGTTAAGCAGTGCGCCCACACCATCAAGGCTGTATCTCCAACGTTCCTCCTCATCAGTTGGCTGTCGGTAGGCAAGATCTTGGGATGGGACAGAGTCAGGACAGCTGACCAAAATGATATTCCATGACATATGACGTCTGCTCAGCATAGAAGCCAAGAGAAATTGACCAAAGGAATATTCCATACCATACGATGTCTGCTCTGCAATAAAAGCTAAGAGAAATGAGGAGGAAGGGGGAGCATTTGTTATATGTAAAGTTTGTCTTCCAGAGCAACCACTATGACTACCTAAGCCCTGCTTCCTGGGAGGTGGATAGACAAGATAATCACTGCAGATGGGAAGTGGGGAATAAAATCTTTTGTTTCCTTTACTTCCATGTGTGACTTTTGCTTTTGCTTTAATAAACTGCCTTTATCTTGACCCACAATTTTTTGTTTTCCATCTTTGTTTCTCCCCTCTCGCTGAGGAGAGAGTAATAGAGCTGCCCGGTGGGCACATGGGGTCAGCCTACCACAATGTGTCAGCTGCTTTTTTCAGTAGAATTTGCTTTAAACAACACAAAACCAAACAAAGATTTGCAAGCTCAAAGTCACTGAATAATTCTTCTGCAGGTATCCAGAAGGTGCTGATATCAAACAGTGTTTGGGAAGCCTTCACTTGGGGTATTTAAAGCAAGGCATCACAAATGAACTGGGGGCAGGGTATAAGAACCTGCTTTGTCAGGGGGAAATTCCTGGGTATTTTTCCAGAGTTTTTTACCTTTTTCAGAGCTATTGTCACTCCTATTTGGGAGGTCTGCACCCCTGCAAAGAGAGTAAGTAGAAAACACCTGAGACCATTGTTTCTCACTATAAAGGGAACAAAGCTCAAAGGCAGAGAAGTTAATATAAAGCTTTCAAAACAAAGCTTTGTAAAAGCTGCTGGAATACAAACATTAATGGCTTGCAACCTCTCTAGTCCTGGGAAAGTAATCCTTGCTGTTTAAAATATGACTGTGCTTAACGTTGCATATTTTCAGATTGCTCATCATGATTTGCTTTAAATCAATGCTGCATTTAGTCCCCTTGTGTTATACAGAAACAATGTATTCAATGTATTAACTTTTCATTGAGGCACTGAAATGCTTCAGTACCATTTAGCATTCAAAATAGTGATGAATAGTGTTCAAAGAAGTGCTTGATGTGACAGACAGCTCAGAAGAGACCTAGCCCAGGCCCTGGAGAGGTCTGGTTTTAATGGGATTCTAGAAGTGACATTAACAACAGGCTTGGGGCAACAAAACATAGTGATGACAAGGTGCTTGTTAAAAATGGGCTTTCTGGAGGTTTGATTAATGTGTTTTGGCTCTGTGTGCCCTCCAGCAGCAGAAACTCTTCCTGTCACACTCCCATGCTTGGAGGGGAGCTGCAAAAGTGAGCAGTTGATGAGAATATCCTGGCCCACACCATTTGGGGAAAGATTTTCTGGCATCTGGGTTGACCAAAACCTACCATTGGATGGGTTCATTGCATAGAAGAGGTAAGTGAAGGACTGAACCCTTTGCATTACTGCATTCCCTGAAATCACAGTCAGGAGATCTGAATAATTCAGTGGTATTTGCCTGAAATGTGCCCTCCTCCTTAACCTGACTTAGAAATTGTGTCAAGTAAACTGACATTTATGCTTATTTTAGCTGCAGTAGATAAAAAGAAAGCAATGATTATTTTCTTCTTGCATAAGCAGTTAACTTATTTGAAAGACTTATTCTGACTTACCTGAATCTTGACATTCTAGATTAAGCATTCTCTAATAATTTCCATCTCTGAATTACTGTATTTTGGTGCAAAGTCACCCATCACATAGAAGCTCAGTTTTGGGTTTATTGAAGAAAACCCAATTGACTTTGTGCTGGAAATCGATATAGTCAGAAAAAACTTATAGTTAAAAAAAGAATATGAAGAGCACTTGAGAGACAATGTTCATTTCATGAGAAAAGAGAAAATCTGGTGTTGAAGCACCATTGAGAAAAAAGCCCTCAAACTCTTTAATGTTCTACATCTGTTGCAGCAGACTTGTTGAAAATAAAGGAGATGAGAATGAATTAATATTACCTCTGACCAGTTAGTTGTGTCTATAGAATGGAAAAAACGCACTTTTTGGACTTATATATTTTTTTGTTATCTAAAGAACTGAGAATACCACCTGTGTTCTTTATAGAGAGATGAGTTTTATGCTGACTTTTGGGTTCATGGCAGAATTTTTAAAGTGCAGCCTGAGCAATTCATATTCATTACGAATTGTTCTCCTGCACTTGCTCAGCTACCTCGTAAGTTAGCAGATTTGTCTAAATTGACTGTAGGGTATATGAGTTGCGAAAGTACCCTTCAACTTTAAAAACATTTATCATGGCAACAGCTCTTGAAGACAGAAGAGTCTTGTTTTTCTCTGTTGGTTTCAAGAGAGTGGCAAGATTGGTGCTTAGTAAATTGGCAGATGCATTAAGGGAAGATAGGGATTGAGAAGTGAATTAAACACTGGATTCCCATGTCCTGGGTTAACATCCTAATGGCAAGAATGTTTTCCTCTGTGTAACAGAAAGGAGATATCTCTGCACTGTAGTATGTCCATGCGTACAAAAGATGATTAAGGCTCAAAGCCTATTGCTTTGGCACACCATTCTATTATTCAGAAAATACAGGAAATCAAAAGTTCTTTCTTCTTGTGCTCATTAAAGAACTGATGGCATATTTCAGTTGTTTTTTTACAGGAGTACTTCTTCCTGCAATCTGGAAATTCAAATTTGTTCTATGTACATTTCATCTACCAACATACATATGCACACCCAGCATATATTTAAGCAGCTTATACATATTCCTCTTCATATCCTGCCTGTCTCTTCTGTTGTGACATGCGTGCTTCACTTCCATGGTAGCAATGCATCACCTTTTTTCAGTTAAAGAACGGTGAAATTCTCACTAGTCTATAGGTTTTAAGGTTTTAAAACTGTCAAAAAAGCAAGGTGGTGCTGGTAATTGCTTGATCTGAGATGCTGCAAAGCTGTACCCTCAAATACTGAAAGTTTTGTGGTTTTAAAGCTTTATTGCTATGTAGTGACTAAGGATGGAATTAAATCCTGAAGCTCCTCTGCAGTTGTCACTTACTCTGATATTTTTCTTCCCAGAGAAGAACATCATTTGAAACTTTATTACAAATACACTAAATATGTTAGCTGTAGAATTATTGCAGCTAGATTGACACTAATGTTTTAAATAAGCAAACACATCTGATTGTTTTTGCTTAAGAGTTAACCCATGCAGGCATTTAATACCAACTCTGTAACCCAGTGTTTTGCTGATAGGCAGGGTATGCAACAGAGCAATTACACAGTAGCTGTATAACACGCAGAGTGTATTAAACAAGCACACCAAAGCAAATAAGCGCATTAAAGCAAAACAGCACACTAATGCAAATTGGGTATATATTTCTCTTATTGCACTAATAAATTATTAAGGACAATAAAGCAAATCAGAGATATATATGTAAGTAAAGTTAGAAGAAAATTAGTAATGCATCAAATCATTACTGCTCAGAGAGAGTAGAGACTAAGAAGAAATACATCACCAGTTACTACTGAATCATCATCCAGGCCCACGCTTCATCTGGGAAGCCCCATTGCAGCTGATGCCAGGAGTCTCGGGTAATTGGGAAAACTCCTACACAGTGCATCCACCCACAGGTGAGGTTTTGGATTTGGCTACAAGAGGGTCCTGCTTTTACATCCTTAGAAAAGCTTTACATCCTTAGAGACCGGCTTTATGCCAGGTCTCTGTTTGCTGATGGGGCAGTGCTGTTTCTCATGATCTCACTGTCATCCACCCCTAGAGCATTGTTGGCCAGGCACCCCGGTGCAGCCAAGTGTGAAGGTCATAGAATAGCTGCACATCTCTGTTTTCCTGCCTCTTTCCAGCAGTCACAGTGAACATAAACATATATACTCTACCAAAGAATACACTGACAAAAAACATACTCTGTTGTGTCTCTCAGTCAGGAGATAGAATCAACTCCCAGCTACGTTCCTATCCATTACACCCAGAAGGAGGTATTTTATGTACAAACCATCTGCATTGTGGATATGCATAAAGGAACAATGACACATGCTTTTAGCTACCCACTCATAGTTTAGTAACATATGTTACAGTCAGGCAAGGGAAGAAAGAGTCTTGGAGATATTGGTTCTACTCCCTATTTTGACCCAAATTCCCAATAAGAAGAACTGAAAGAACACCATAACTACTGCCCAAGACAATCAGCGCTGTCTCAGAGATTAGGAAAAACGACAAGGACACTGCTATCATGCACAAACACTAAGTCACTACTAGGTTGAAAAGTGTAGGCGCCATAGAAATGCCCACAGGGATGGACTTTGTTTTTCTTGCAGTACCAGAAAATTGTCAAAACCAACTGAAATTCATGAGGAATAATTATTTAGGATAGTAATAGCTCGTTGTACAAATAATTTACGTAGGTGTAAAACCTAATAATGTTACTGCTGTTCATCTAACTAAAATAAGATGATCTGATGATGTTTAATATAATCCACGTAACATGTAACTCATGCAACTCAAACCTGTGTTTCCTAATTTTGGTCTTCTTGACTAAAAGAATCCATGCAGCCATGTATACACAAAGGAAAGAGATGTAGGAGACCTGAAAATCACAAGGGGATTAAAAGCAATCCTAGAAAAGCCAGAGTTGTGGGAAAGGGAAGAAACCCAGTCAAATCATAGTCTTTGTACATTTGCATGCCCACAGCACACTTCTTTTTCTACTACTTGCTTCTACTTTTGTAGGTACAAATCTGCAACTAGCAAAAAGGATGATTCTCTGATCATCTAATTCTGGCATCTGTTATGTGTTTGTGTTTTGAAACTAGAGAATCACATCTTGGTTTTATTTTTGCAAGAACATTGCCTCATTTGTGACTCCCATTGGATGGCAATCCCTAAAGGAGAAACTGTTCATTATTTATCTCCCCCTTCGACTGCAGTTGATGTTCCTGTCTTCTATACAACACATGGTTGAAACGCATCAAGTTATTCCTGGATCTTACAATGAGTCTTATTGATATAGTGCTCTGCCTTCTGAATATGAATGTATTCAATTTTCATGATATCTAACTGGGGTGAACACAGGTTCCCTTATTCCTGGGCTTGCTTTGATTAGAAACTGAAACACAGCAAAATCAAGGTCAAATGTATCTACTAACTTGACATTCTCGTTTTAGGACTTGTAATATAAAGGAAGTCAGAATAAATGTCATGGTCTCCCCTAGCCTTAGGCTTTATGAAAAGGCTGGGGCTGGTTACTGTATCCTAGTTATTATATTCTGTACAGAAAACAGATTTCAGGCAGATGCAATATCGCCTCTGAATTAGTAGGATACAAGCCAGCCCCACACCATTGTGTAGCAATGTACTTAGGTTATGCTAACTTGAGTACAGAAGCCATGTACATTTGGGATTAAGACCTGCTCATGTCCATGTGGTCTGAAAGAAAGCGTGTTTGTATATGGCTATCATGTGCCATGATTTTGAGCATGCCGTAAGTCCACAAGCTTTAGAATAAGATGCTTTAATTTCTTAAAAGGCTTCCCTGTGCTGTGAGTATGGAGAAAACCAGGACTATTGCAGAAAAAGAATAGGTGTGGGATTCCTGCTCCATCTGAACAAAAAGAAAAGATGCAAAGGGTGGAAAGCAACAATCCCTGTAATTTCTTCCAGAATCCCAGCCTGATGTATGCTGCTCACACGGATGTGTGCAAAGTCTCCAAGATGGTATGTTCTCTCTCTGCTCCAGTGCACGCTGACCTGTGTTGTTCCCCGTCCTGCCTTCAGCTACAAGCAATGAAGCCAAAACAAATCACAGTTACACAAATATATATGCTCAAGGGAAATCTTGTACCAAGGGAAATTCAAATCCTGCACAACTCACCCAGGAGACACAAAATTCTGCAACATGAATATTCATTATTATCATTACCTTAATGCTGAGCTGAAATTACCCTGAGCATTTTGGGGGAAATGCAGGTGTCTTTTATTTTGTCTCTAGTCCAAAAAACTTTTGCTGAGATTATAGATGAGTTTATGCTGAATTTATGGCTGAGATTAATTTAAAAATATGGATTGGAATAATTATTCAGTTTATGAGTCAATATTGATTGGGCAGTTTTAGGCTTAAGCTGTGTGCTGGAAGTGCCACACCCTGCAATTACTTTCAGTGACCTTTTCTCCTCATTCAGTCTCAACTTGAAGATGCCAAATGAATGGGGTAAATGATTTAAGTGGTTGTATTGGGTTTCTGTAGTAAGGTTTTGGTAGCAAGAAGGCCATAGAAGAGGTTTCTGCGAGAAGCTGCCAGAAGCTTACTCCATGTCCAATATAGCCAATGCAGATGGCTCCAAGATGGACCCACCACTTGCAAAGGCTGAGCCCATCAGTGAACTCTGGGGTAATGTGTTTAAGAGAAGGTACAAACCCTGACCCGACAGCAGCGTTGGTGGGTACTACAAGTGGTTAGCTGATTTCCCAAGAGATTTGCATATTGACGTCACAGTCAGTTTTCCTGCTCTAACTCCAAATTCTCAGCCTTGTGGTGCTGCTCTGTGCTTATTTGGAAGCCTAGTGTCAGGCATCTTGCCCCTCCTTAAAGGGAATTATAACTCCTCTTAACCTCTCCAGCAATTGAACTACAGGACTAAGCACTTTCTCAATATAGGGCATACTTTCCTCACCTTGAATCACTTGCAGGACTTTCCTGAATGTTAGAATATGAATGCCTGACTGGATGCAGCTTTCCATCTGTGTCAATGTGCTCCTCAAAGGTAATAGGACCTCTTTGGTGTTAATCAGTGTTCTTTGTTAGCAGTATGTATTTCTATCTGTGTTTTCTTCCATAAAACATATGCCTCCACCTTGATCACAAGGAAGACCTAAAAAAAGGAATGTGTAGGTAGCACAGGTTGTTTATCTGTTTTTTGCTAAGACTGGCCTGTTAATTATCTGCTCTTATTCAGGCTGGTCTGTGAAGAACAATTGGTTTCCCTTTGTTTTCCATCACTAAACAGGATTGTCTTTGATCTCTGCTGCCTTATTCTGCTACCTGCTCCTGAATTATACCGTACTGAGCAGAAATGTCTGTGGACTTAATGTGCAATGTGGGTTGCACTGAGGGGAGAGAGGAGTGGACACTGAGATGAGGGCAGAAGCACTCACTGCTAGGATTCATATGCAGAAGAGTGAAGGTGGGGCTCAGCAGCCCTGTGGGGATGCTCAGTTGCTGGGCAGCTGAAGGAAGGAAGCAGAAAGGACTAGATTCCTCTGCTGACGTCTGGTGGGGGTGAAAAGAGATGCTGCAGAGCTAGTCTGTGCCTGTACAAGCTTTGTCACGCCTGCCCTGGTTTGGTTTCATCCATCTGGATACCCAACTGGCTCATTCCAAACTGAAATCCAAAGGTAAATATACAGACAAACACTGCACAGCATTAAAGAGCTCAGCCTCAGATCTGCGAATTCAAATCCTTCCCTGACAGTGAAGGTGCAGCTTGGTCCATATTAATGTAGTGATGAAGTTCTTTACCCTACACATATTATTTAGTGGAGATCTAGTGGAGATCTACTAGGCAGAGCAGCAAGCAGCTTGACCAGACTATAAACGTTCAACACAAACCTTCATAAATGCCTTGAGAAGTCAGTGAAAGCAAGCAGCAACCTCCATAGCTAGAATGATGGTGGAATCATAGCTCTCTCAACCCATGTTATTCTTAAATAATTTCAGGATCAGATATATGCCTAAGATAATTTTGCAATCACTGAGAGGTAAGTCGAGAATTTTTCAAGACCTCCAAGAGAGGTATTATAGAGATCAGCGAGGGATGTGTCTTTCTCAAATGCTTCAGGTGTTACCAACTTGCTGGAACAGAGCTCAGGGCTCATAAGGACACCCTGGAGCCCAGATTCCTCCTTTACAAGGAGCCACTCTGCTTCTAAGTCTGGATCATTTCTCCCATAAACAAAACAAACAGATAGTTTGTTTCTACAAACCTCATGTAGTCAACCAAGTTTCCTCATTTCATAATAGAGCTTGCTGGAAAAAGATATTTCCTAGTTTTAGAAACCTTAACTTCAGGGTCAGTGAAGAATCTCTTACCTAAACACAGAGTTTTAAGAGCAAATATGCCACCTTATATTTGTGTCTCTGTTCTTACAATAATAATAATAATAATGAAAAGTTAGTGAGCCACTAAACAATTTACTTTTAGTGCTGACTAAAACAATTAAATATTACTATTGCTATTTATAACATAAATAGCCCAGAGTGAGTAATGTTTAGTCTTCTTTTCAGTCCTGTCCCCAGCATTTGCATTTTCCTGCTCTACTGGCAGGTTTTAGCTCTTACTTTATTTTTGTCAGAGAAATCAGTTATTTCTGACATCATTTCAGTGCCTTCAGGGCCTAGAAGTTAAACAGCTGGTCTTTTCCATGACATTTTCCAAGCCCATATCATGTTTCCTTGCTAACCAGAGAAGTTATGGATAGAAGGCCAGCGAAAGGAACCTACTGGTAGGGTCCACTTTAAGAAAGCTATTTCATGCTGTGTATCCACGATTACCTCCATATTTATAGATTTCTTTCTATGTAGATTTATAGATTTCTTGCGCTTAGCAAGTTTGCCAATGACACAAAGCTGCGTGGTTCCAAAGGGACCTTGACACGCTTGGGAGGTGGGATGATGCCAACCTGAGGTAGTTTAACAGTGACAAGTGCAAGGTCCTACACCTGGGTCAGAGCAATCCTTGGCACAGCTCCAGGTTGGGCAGAGAGGAGATTGAGAGCAGCCCAAGGAGAAGGACTTGGGGGTGCTGGTCGATGAGAAAATGAACATGAGCCTGCAGTGTGCGCTCGCAGCCCAGAAAGCCAACCGTATCCTGGGCTGCATCCAAAGGAGCGTGACCAGCAGGTCGAGGGA
>JANRGW010007765.1:0-28896 GCA_024733675.1 Psilopsiagon aymara
ACAGGGCTGCTCTGAATCTCTTCTCTGCCCAACCTGTAGCTGTGCCTGGGATTTCTCCAACCCAGGTGTAGGACCTTCCAACTAATGAATCTGAGCTCCCACCACTTAAAGTTTTGTATTTTATTCTGCAACTAGGATACTCTTGAATAGTAGATGCCTTTCAAGCATACACTGGCCTGTGTATTTACAGTGATCAGTAACTTACAAAATTAGAGGAGTGCTTGTTCTAACAAGCACCTACAGGTAATATTTACCTTATTTTTAAGGCTTATGATGACCAAGAATTGAAATGGTAATTGCAAATTGTTACAGAGTCATGAAAGAAATAATATAATCTTGAAACTTAAAAGCCTCCCAAAAAGAACAGTCAAGATCTTTATGGCAACTGCACATAAGAGTAACAAGCAGTTCATATATTCTATCCCTCAAGTCTACATAACAAAAGCCAAAGCTCGTTTGTCAATTTTCTTCTCTAAATATGTTCTTCTCCAGCAAGATAATTTCATATAATAAAATAATATAACATTGTCATTTTTTTTTTCATGCTGTTTGACATGCTCTAGCCTGTACATGGAAGTCCATTAATTTATCCAGCAGATTAAGTATTTGTAAAAATCATGCCATTTTTTGAGGACACCTGCACTGATGAGAACCACATTTAAGCATGTATTTCAAAGCAAAATCAAGGGGATGCACAGCTTCCAATCACCCGCATAGCTCCTCTAAATAAAAACATTAAAAAAAAAAATGTACTAAAGCAAAAGAAATAATTTCAACATCTCATGTGATATTGCGATTCAATTTTAAAACTGGAGTTCAAAGTATTTCAAAAGTGAAAGAAAATAAACACATCTCCTTTGAGGAAGTATGGTTGAAGTTAGTCATGAAATAACGCACCAAGTGCAATCCTTACATTTGTGTGCATTAAAAAAACAAATCTTCCTTTCCAAAAGACTCAAAAAAAAAAAAAAAAAAAAAAAAATTTGGAAACCGCAAATTCCGATTAAGGAACAGCAAATGGAAATAGATCTGGGACATTACCACACTGCTTTTAAGCTGCAAGATCCAACAGTACTCTGTTGAAAAAAAAAATCAATTTGTTAAGCTGTGAGATGAAAAGCATTTTCTCTTGCCTTCTCAGTAAAGCACAATCAAAGCCTGTGTTCATCTTAACTAAAGTCTGGTGAGCACTCGTGGCATGAAAAAATATGAAGAGCCAACGCCAAAATGGCCCTTGTAGATCATTATTTAAATAAGCTGAGATAGCTTTTCTTGTTTAGAATTACCACTGCCTAAAAAGTAACAAACAAAAGTCACCAGTTGTAATAGTTAAGAACATACTTGGTTTTATCAGTTGCAACTGCTGACTGATTTACTGAGTTTTAGATTTCACAACAATATTGCTTGATATAAATTATTTTTTTTCACTCTCACAATGGAATTGGAATTCTTAGTCTTTATAAAAAAATAATGGTGACAGACTGCATTGGGAAACATGAGAAAAGTTATCTGCAACTAAAATCTCTTTCTCACATATCACAATTCAAAAGCATCAACACTGCCAGCCGAGATGCTTCAATTATTCTGGGCATCAACAACTGTGATTTTCAGGGTCTCTGATTAATATAGTAAGCATCATTAACCCAAAAGAATGTTCAAATTATGTCCAAAATCATTCTGCTTCAGCTTTTTATTTAATAAGGTCTTTTGCCTGCATTCATTTAAGATGACTTCAAAGTTCAAACTGCTGCAAAGTCAGGCATCAATTGAAAGACTTGAGTGGAGCATGGGGTAATAATCATTTGCTTGTTAATGGTCGTGGTTTTTAATAGGTCCTCTTAGATTACACCCACTAACAGTCTCAGTCTGTACAAGTGCCTATTTCTGGATAATGGCGATAGAATTTCTTTTTCAGCAGATTTGACCTGTTATATTTACCCATGTTTTACTGGTATGTTGTGGTCCACAAACTGTGGACTATATAAGATTTATAGGACAAATCTTGTGGCTCTAACTTTACTTTAGAAAAGTCAAAAAATCAGAAGCTTCAAATAAAGTCACATCTACAACTAAACTATTTTCTCTTTCAGTGTGAAAACAGTTATGAGGCAATTTTGGTGAGACACCAAGCAAAATTAACAGCACGTAATTACCAAAACAGTATATCCACTTGTATCTATTATATCTACAGGATTTCTAATGGATCATTGTCTTTATGAGGCAAACAATTCAATGACGTCAATAGAAAGGAATGACAAGGATGTGCTAATAATATATTTATGTTAAACAAGCTTGAAGGCTGCTGAAGACAGGGGTCTGTAAAAGAAGACCCCAAATGTTCAAGCAGCAGATGACACTAGAAACTTCTGACAGTGCTAACACAGGATGATACCCGTGTGCCAGGGCTAAAATTACAAATCAAGTCTCCTTGAATTCCTGGTAAAGGAATGCAAACTTGGGAGCTGCATAAAACACACCACATATAGTAAAATTCAGATACAAAATGAAGTCTGGGGAGCAACAAAGACACAGCAAGCAAGACCGCATTAGCAGCACAAAACTACAAATCAACCCAAGAGCAGCAAGGAAGAAATACTCAATATCAACATCATACTCCTTCTATCAGGATGCAGATTTACTCCTTGACCATCCTTCTAGAACATAACTTGGCACTATTGACACTAGCACCCTAAAGAGCCTAGAAAACTTAAGCCTAATACCAGAGAAAGAAAAAGGTACTGAACAGCTTCCGTATGTAAGTTTTAACAGTACTAGTATTTGTAACTGAACAACAATTGTATAATTAGGGATATAGATGTGAGTTTCTATCTGTGTGGAGCATTCCAACTGGACAAATAACTCTTATTAGATTGCTAATACTTTAAATTAGACTAAGAAAAAAAAAATCTTAGCTATACATATAAGGTGCATTTCTTTAGCCCACAAACTGCATGGGGCATTTAGTTTGGTTCCTTGCTCACAGAACTTCAAGGCAATAAAATTATGCTAATGAAATCCTTTTATTAGATTTCCATATGGAACTGAAGCAGTGAAAACTGAACTAAAGATATAAAACTAAACGCATGATGTCTCATAAAAGTTTTTTATGACTGCAAAAGGAAAAGCTTGGTCAGTCTCAAATGGAAATTTTGCATATACCTCTCTTAGACACAGCTCAAAACCTAACATAACATCAGACTTTAAATCATGCACTGTCTAGGACCATGACCCAAGACAGTAATATTCTAAAAACACAACTTAAAGTGATCTCAATTCTAGCATTAGGACTCCTGAGTTGCCATTTATAATCAAGAACACTCACAGCTTCTGAGAGGTAAAGGTATTTTTCACAAATAAACTGGTTTAGTATCATGGATTTTAGAGTTATACCCTAAGGTACTTCTAATGTTACTTGACAAAAGTTTATGAAAAGTGGAAAAGAAACTCGACACTAATCCAAAGTGAGGAAAATAGTTTATGTCATTAGCAAATCTAAATCATTCCAGAGCACACAATTCTGGTAGTAGAAGAGGTAAGTGCCCAAAGAGAAATGCTGTACAGCTTTAAGAGGGGAGTTGCTAGTTCAAGAGTAATAGTTGTCAGAAATCTGAATATATTTGAATCTCTTAGACAAGATATTACATGAAAAAATGACCTAGCTAAGTAACACTGGTTATTTAATAACCAGTGCTCAAGCTTGCAAATAAAGTTCCATGTACTTTTATATAGCATACTCTTTCCTCTACATGATTCTCTCTATTTGTTCAAAGGCAAAACATTTCTATGTACGCATATAAAAAGTAATAATAAGAGAGAGAACCATACTATGTAAGCTGGGTGGGAAAACTTGGTGATAGCTAGAGTACCAGCTGTAAACATGCATATACACAGTTTGAGGAATTGCATCCTGGTGATGGCACAGATGCCAATAATATCTATTTTGTATGTTCACTCTTATTTCATGGAATCATAGAATAGTTAGGGCTGGAAAGGACCTTAAGATCATCTAGCTTCAACACTCCTGCCGTGGGCAGAGACACCTCACACTAAACCATGTCACACTAAACCATGTCACCAAAGGCTCTGTTCAAAGTATTTCACAGGAATAATGTGCATGAAGCTGCATAGGTTCATTAAAATCATCACTACTCATACTAAACTCACACTATACATATGAATGCAGTTTGAAAGACTGGACTTTCTGCTTCAGCATAGTGAATGTTAGGATATATTGCTGAGACTTACAATCACAGTATCTGTTACAAAAATTAAAGCATGGTGAAAGTACAGTGTGGATTAATTTCCCTTTATTTATACTTGCCACAACTTATTCAGTTTTCTAACTATTTATAAATTGCTGGAAAGCAAAATCTCATAAACATGGCTCCCACACATCACTTCAGTTACAGATATTCTCTGTTCTTTCAGTGGCAAAACAAAAAGAAAGCATGTTTGGACTCCATAGAATTACATATTATTTGAAACAGTACTTATAAGCATTACAGGAGTGAGATTAGTCTGCAGAGGTTAGAAAGCATAAAATGCCAGTCTGTCAATAAAGGTCAGCACTTCCATTATTCCTGCTTGTTTCAGCACATGAGTTTCCCCTAGACAATATACAGGAAATGGCAGGGAAAATAACCAAATCATTGGAAAAATTGTTACAGATGCCATCTGGTCTTCACAGATGGGCCTGTACTGTAAGACACATGCATCTCCTTTCCCTCTGTCATCACTCACTTAAGATTTCAAAGCAGGTAAAGAAACAGAAGCAATGACTGTAGAAAGCACGCTATCAGCACACTGTGTGGAAATTTAGCCACTGTTTCTCCACTTAGCACTTTGCTGGGAGTCAGACAGAGACCTCCGGCCTGACAAAACCTCACTCAAAAGGAACAAAAAATCTGTTAGTCAGAAAGTCAAAGGTTACATCTGTAATGAATCACAATGGAATTGTGAAAAGCGACTGAAAAAGAAGGTGTACCAGGGAGAAAAAATAAAAAAGGCAATATTTGTTATTGCAGTATTGTCATCGCTATACTATACACTAGACACTAGACAAAATTATAATTATCTTAACCTCAGTGCCTCTTTGTAATCCATCTGAATTATCACCAAATTACACATAAGAAACAGAGGCACAAAGTTACTAGCATTTTGTCAAACAGGGCAGCAGGACTATGATTCATATCCATGTTCCAACTGCTCAATTTTCTAAATGCAATACTTGATTGTAGATACTCCCCTTGCTCTTAAGCAAGCCACATTCTTGTAATATTAGAATTCTCCAGCCAAGAAGAATTCAGTTTTACTGCACTGCACAAATTAAGTTTCGGCAGTACCAATCTTCTTACTCAGAGAAGTGAGGAGAGTTTTAAGATAAATGCTGTTTCATGCACTATATAAAATAATACCTATCTCTTGCTTATCGGCAACCTAAGAAGTTAAGCACAATGCATATGCATGACTTTCAGCCTGCTTGATATGGAATGATTTATTCAAAACTACTCAGCAGCACAACCTAGACTTAACCTTCCTTCTCTCACACTCAAGAGTCTCCCTCTGCATGATCACATTCTGTCTTAAAGGGAGGCAACCATCTGAGATCTGACTGATTAGAAGAGTGGTGTAATAGACTACTCATCACAAGTCATCCCGGCATTAGCAGAAAGTATGGCTACTGCTGCATTTCAATATAACAAGCTATCTGCCACTGCTTTTCCACTGTGTTCTAACACCAATTACATTCTCAAGACATCATCCATCTCGTCTTTCAAGAAAAAGTTGTTACACTGGCTAACAACTGTTACGCTGTTTGTTCTCACTCGTTAGAAGTCATTCACTGCATTAATAGTAGGTAATATTACAAGTGATATGTCAATTATGAAAACTAATTTAGCTTATAGAAGGGCAATTCATTCAAAAGTCATTACATTTACTTGTTTTGAATAGAAAACATAAACAAACCTTTTTTTTTTTTTTTCCATCTAATTCATTCGACAGTATAGCCTACTTCAGTGGAAAAGAGTTGGAATTCAGACATCTAGCATGCTACTACTCTACTACCAGGACACCACCATGTAAGAACTTCTGTAGCATTTCACTGACACAGGAACTGTGGGACTACTTTTCAAGGAATTAACCTTAATAACCCAAGTGATACTTCCACATGGTAAACAGAAAAGAACTTACTTTTTAAATTAAAAAGGGGGGAGGGGAGGGAGGCTGATGGGACAGGATATTTTTCCCCTCAACTGCATCTATTACATGTTTCAAATATTCAAGGAAGTACCTTTCCCAAGGATAGCTAGTAATGCAATAACACAGCACACTGAACATTTTTAGTAATACTGAATTCTAAGTGGCTAATATAAGCATTTAAGAGGCCTGTCTTGTAAGTACTATTCAAGATTACTTGCAAAAAGAATAGGACAAAACCAATCTGTAACCAGTAATAAATATAAATAACAAATAATAAGCTAAAACTTATACTGATGATAGTATATTTATGTCAACTATGGACTACTCAGGTAAAATGCATTACCATGTCTATCTGGATTCTATGAAAAGATCAAAAAGGTGGCATAAGGGAGAAAAGTGAGAACATACAGAAATATATTTCCTCTTGCTAAGGCCTGTCAAGCTAAGAACAAAACCACTGGCATTTGGAACAAATCATGTGAAAGACTATTAATTTGTAGGCAGATTCACTTTTATCCTGGTGATCCTCAAATATGATTCTGAAGATGATGCAAGGGCGATTCCAGGTATTGTGGGGAAAAAAACCCAAAATTACCTAGGCTCCGCCTCTTCTGATCAGTCTCCACAGATCACTTTGCCACCTCTTTTTTTATACATAGGTTGTAAATTTTTATGCACAGAAATTATCTTTTCAGTTTGCCAACAGAACACTAAGCCCAGCAGCCTCCTTTGTCTAACATGAGTACAGGCAACAGACAGCAGTGTTCAGGCTGGCTGATGAGAGAGGCTTCCCACCCTGGAGACCACCACACAAGCACAAGTGAAAGAAAACCACCACCGAAAGACTTGATCAACAATTTGACCAGGACACCAACATTAATACCTAGCGTGGAACACTCTGTTTATAAGACAGCGCTTATTCATTCCTCCCTCAACAAGAATCCCTCTCAGCATGGGAGGGATGCTATTCCACTGCTCAGGGAGAAGAGCACCACCTAGTGAAGCTCCGGCACCATGTTCAGAAGCACTTGCACCAACCTGGTAGCCTCATTCAAACCTGCATGTCTTGCCATATTCACCAGACAGAGCAATTGGTGGTACGGCTCATACAAAGACAAACATATTTCAAGGGAATTTTTCTTTCAGTGCCTCACATGCAGCGTTTTGTCTTTGAACCTGCTTTATGTCCTTTAATATCTCCAAGAATGATCAAGAACAAGCCACATAAAATGATCTACTTAAAGAAACCATTATACAGGACACAAAGGGTAGAATTCCTGTTTGAAAGGGAAGCAAGAAGTACAGATCCTCAACACATTAAAAAATAAAATAAAGGATGTCAAGCCAAAGTCCTGTGCTAGCACCCTTCTAGAGAACATAAACTGAGATCTCAGCATCTGTGTTTATCTTCATTTAGATAACAGATATCAGCAATTTGGAAGGAAAGGTAGAACCCTCAGAGGCAACCCACGGTTACATGTTTATGTCTGTACAACATGACCCATTTTCTGTAGTTTAAAGTGAGAGCTCCTAAGCATTGGAATACAGGACAAGAAAGGATCATTAAATCCCGTGTCCTGGAATCAGTTAGCCCCTGATTTCTAGACAGAAAACAACATAAACCAAAAGAATCCCAGAGAACCCCAGTGGCCTGCCTGACCAACTGTCTACCAGAGTTTGTCTTAAAAGGTTAATTCATGATGATGCCAAACAGGTAAATATGAACACAACTCTATTAAAAAAAAAAAAAAAACCTGTCCAAACACTTTTCTTCTGAAATGCACCTCAAAATGAGATGCTAACACTACCTCTATATAAGAACAGAGCATCGTGTTTAGTAAACCACTGAACATGAACTTCAGCATCCAAAGTAATGCGGTAGAAGTGGTGGTGATGGTAATGAGAAAGCAAGTTCCAATCTTTTTTTTTTTTTTCTTTTTATTGTTTTTCTTTTACCCCTCCACTATAAACGAACCTAAGTGCTTCAGGTCACAACTGCCTGCAGAACAGAACAGTTGCTTAAATCTTGGAAAGGTTTTCCCATAGTAGAGATTCTATTCTTTTACTACTACAGGTTTTTAAGAAATGAGCACAAATAAAGCACTACATCATTTATAAACAAGTCAAAACTATTCCTCTTCTCTCTTGGAAACTAAACCAATAAACCAATGCATTAACTTCACCAGGCATTCATATGGCTGTTCTACTCAGATGGACACTGGTGTTCCCTCCAAATCACAGGAGACAGAATCCAAGTACTTCATTCAGGTAGTATGATGATTCCACAGAGTAATAGGATATATGAAAAGGTACTAAAAGCCTTTAGCTCCTAGTGACTTGAATGAGATTTACTGTTGCTTAGTAACCCTTAAAAAAAAATAATACAAAAAAAGACATTTGAAAGCTAGTAATACTGTGAACAGCTGGGTAAAATTCTCATTGTTTGTAGTATTCTAATTGTCTAAAACTGCATTCCTGTGATGGTTGTACTTTACCATGTAATGTTGTACTTTGATAAATTTAAGGTACTCTGTGCAAAGTAAACAACTGATCTTCACAGAATTTTACCTAAGATTACTTTAATTATACTGCAGATCACCTGGTTTACAGGTGATACAGCTAAAATAAACTACTCAAGCCATGAAGAAATCTTAGTCTATGCATAATGCTATTGCACAGGACTATACTAACTTTTTCACTGCTACTAAGAAGCCATTCCGTTTTACAGTTTGGAACTTATTCCTCAGAACACTATTATAAACCTGCAGAACTAAATGTGCCAAGATCTGGGGTTTTGTAGTACAGCCATGGAATGTTCTATATTTTCTCCTCCATACAGACAAAAATGTACATCATAAAAAGAATTCTTATTGTAAAATCCTGCCTCAAGTTTGTGTAATTCTAAGCATTTATTATTAAGCTTTGCCATTCTTCTTCTTGATATTGATTCTATATCAAATGCAATTGTATGGTTCCTGCCAATATCAAGTGATGGTAAGAATCGACATCTGAGTGCAGAATCTAGTTCACAGAGTACTGCTTCTTACAGCCTATAGTTCAGAGAAGCGTAGGTGTTATGAAGCACTAGTATGTCTTTTTTTCAAAAGGCATTCAGTAAATTGCTTATTCATCCCAATATAAAAGTAGATCAGAAAAACTGTGGTTTTCCATCAGAATTTAAGGTGCTCTTAATTAACAGCTATTCAAAATACTTCAGTTCAATTCACTTTTACAACATGGAAAATGAAGTATCATAGCGTTACATTATATACATGGGATACTGTTAAAAACCCTTATATATTTAAATGGCCTCTAATAGCCCATTTTGTTCATGTTTATTCATAATGATCAATTATTAATCAATAACAACATTACAACAAAAGTGAGCCTGGCTAATATTCTCTCCAAAATAAATTCCATGGGGGCTGTGTGAATATTTTCTTCTTTTACTGTGGAAAAGAAGAACACCCAGAAAAGCATGACAGCCACCAAAGCAACATGCCACCAAGAGTCCTGGCCCCACTCACTATCCCAAGAGCAGATCCATCCCACTACCACTGCCCGTCACATGAGAGCAGGACTCTGCGCTGCTGAAAGCATATTTATAACTGCCAATCCGTTTGTTAGATTAGACTGCTGAAATACTAGAAGTGCATATGCATGTACATTCACATTATACAACCATCTACGTCATCAAGTGTAACTGGAACAGAAAGAAAAATATCATTTGGTATTACAGGGAGCAATTTTCACTTTCAGCTAGATAATCCTTGTATATCTGAACTGAATTTTGAAGAGCTCCCCTGTGTTTGCCATCTCTTCCTCTGCAGTACAATCCTTCCTTCCTAGAACTTTACACTATGTTAGTCGAAGAGGATTCAGTACAGAAGCAAACACACAACTGTAGCACAATTGATGCAGAAGAGTTAATACAGCTTCAAAATTCCCACTTTACATGGTTTTGGTAAAATTGGTAAAACAACGTCTGGAGAATGACAGCTTCAGTGTGAAGGATAAATTTCTGTTTCTGGTCCTAAGGGCCTATTTGGCTCTTGATTCAGTTGTTTTCAGAATTAAATCAGAGCAGCTTTGGTATGAATGCAACATGATCAATTCTTAGAGAACTAACGAAAAGGATTTCTCATTTGAATGACACTGTGGATCTAATACACTCGAGATTTTATTTAATGTGCATCAAAGATGTCCTCAATTGAGTAGAAATAGCACAATTACAAAAAAAATAGGTATCTTCATTGGAAAAATATGGATAAAGTATACATTATGACATCATCTCTCCAGTTCCTATTCATCAGCAATAATCTTTTACCCAGAAGTATATTTGAAGAAGAAAAGAAGTAACGACAGGCTTATGATGCCCTGATCACCATTCACAGACACAGCATCATCTCCAAAACTCAGCCCATAAAGTGATTTTCTCAGATATATACAGAGAATTGCAAACAAATGGAGAGACAACCATAGCACCATCTGACAAAGGAAGCATTCAAACGTATACACATACGATGACGAAACAGGCCCCAAATTTTAGGAGGCTAAATAGTCCAAATGCCAAACCCCCATTCCTGTCAGTCAAGAAGTCTGTATGTTAGCTTATAAAAGCTTCACTAACAGTTACAATGGTTTTAGAAGATGCTTCTATACCTGTTCCTACAGCTCCATTTCTTGGCCAGCCTGCTTTCCTACACTAACCTCAGGCAGTCCTCACTCTCCAGATGAAGCTACAGTTCTCAACTCTGCTTCTCAGACAGCTCAGCCCGAAGAACTAATGTCCCCTGTGGCTTCCCAGCCAACCTCATTCCCACTGTATCTATTCTAATTACTCTTATGACCAAAGCATACTTTAATAACTGGCTCAACCTTTTTAACTCCAACTTTCTTTTTTTTTAATAGCTAGTGGCAGTCAAGACCAAAAATCAAAATTCTCAGCTGACCCCTTCACCATGGAAAACTGTACATGAAAGAATTCACTTTGCTGCACCATCATCTCAAAGATTTGTTTGAAGATGTTTTTCTTCAGCCACCAATCTCCTCCTGCTATTAATAGCACCCTCAAAGTTTTCCTCCCTTATTCATTTTTATAAGGCTCATATTACCACTATTAAAACCCAGACTTTTCTTGCCTTGATCAAAGTTGACAAAAGGCAGTCTCCTACATTTCCAGCTTCTTCCCCTAATATTGCAATCTATTTCCATTAACAATAAATAAAATTTACAAAGGAATAATGGAAGCCATTCCAGATAGTGTATTGGAAACTCGGCCCTAATGGCTCCCTCATCTGCAGAAAAGAGTTTGCTCCATTTTACCAAGATAAAAGATTTTTAGCTTTTTCACTGCTCTGAAATGTCACTGACAAAGTCATGCCTCATTTTACCCACAACACACAGAATAATTATATGCATCTCTTTTGTAAAAGCTTTATTTTTTAGAGATACAGTTGAAAACCAGCTATTGATCACATTCTGTATTATGTATCTTTACCTTTCCCCAACACTTTGTCTGAAGTTCTATAGCACATAAAAAAAAACACAATTAAACATTCTGTTGCTGACTTTATTCTGTTCTTTCTAGGCTTGACCTGACATTTGAATTTGTAATTAGGCTTTTTTTATATAGCTGGTGGCAACCAAAGAATCAATATTCTCTACCAATCCCCTTGCCGTGGAAAATAAGCCCAGTTTCTTCTCCTTTAGCAGCTTTTACGGACTGATGTGTAGAATCTAGTGTAGTGCTTCCTATACTAAAAATTACAACTGTGTTTCAATGGGTTTATGATTCCTGAATTGTGAAAATAGCCACATTAAAACAAGTTGTATTTACATGCAAGCATTTTAACATGGCCTCATTACAGTCCATATAAGCTTTGGTGGAAATCTGTCAAACATTATCATATGATAGAGGTTACTATAAAAATTCCTGCAGTCCACAGAGAAGGTTGTAAGTCTGAAGAAAACAAAATTCAAAACTCCAAAACAAACAATTTCTGACTCCATATCGCATGTCACTATCAATAGCATCATTGTTTCCATAGCTACAAATGTAGACTGCTTCAAAGGAAAGAAGCAGAGAAACTGAAAATGACAATGCACAATCAAAAGAGGCACATACAGTTTTCAGATGGCACGTGTGGGATGGAGAAAGGAAGTAACATGGAGGCACAGAATTCCATGGGGTTTTTGCATTTGACAGTAATGCCAATGATCTGAGCCCATTAAGCCCAGAACAGTAAGCAGCAGTAAACCTCTCTCACTGCAGTATCACTTGATATATTTCTACACCTAGTGGAAGGAAAAGGAGAACAGAAAGGATGGAAAATACAAACAGAAATTTCCAACGCAAATACATACGACAGGTGCTCTTTCTCAGAGTTAGCCACCTGCAGACTAGATTGGCGTATTTTTAATCAGGTTTCCTTGGCATTTTCAGCAGTTCTGTATAGCTGTGAAGTCAATCAAATCCTCTATACTGCACTTGCCACAAAAGATGCAAAACATACACACTACACATAGTACTAACAACCATTCCAAGAGAGGGTACAAGAAAGTGAATAACTTGCATAGGGGGTAAATAGCAAACATGATGGTGAGAGTATAGAGGGAAACATGCAGTCTCACCACATGAAAGGCACTCCACAGCATCTAGCAACTATTCGGTCTTTCAATACTAAGTTCCTGCACCCCTAAATATTACCTATGTAACAGCTTACTTAACTATCAACCAACTGCTCCAGAACTACATCATCATCCTCATAGCACTCACAGAATCACAGAATCATTGAGGTTGAAAAACACCATAATATCATCATTGAAAAAGATCTCACGATCATCAAGTCCAAGCATTAATCTAGCACTGACAAGTCCAGCACTAAACCATGCCCCTAAGCACCACATCTACGTGTCTTTTAAATACCTCCAGGGATAGTGCCTCAAATACTTCCTGCCTGGGCAGCCTGTTCCAATGTCTGACAACCCTTTTGGTGAAGAAGCTTTTTCTAACATCAAACCTAAACCTCCCCTGGTGCAACCTGAGGCCATTTCTTCTAGATCTTTCACTTATTTCTTGGAAGAAGAGACTGACACCCAACTCTCTATAACTTCCTTTCAGGTAGTTATCGAGAGCAATAAGGTCTCTCCTCAGCCTCATTTTCTCCAGGTAAAACAACTGCAATTCCCTCAGCCATTCTTTGTATTGGATAGAGAGGTAAATTTTACTCTTCCTACAGCTGGAATTCCTAAGGTCCAGACACATGGACCTTTCTCTGTCAATTCTATAATAGTGAGTGTTGAAATAAAATCAAGACTAGCATCCAAAACTCAGACCAGTGCCACTCTTATTCTGAGAAGAAGAAACTACATACTGTAGAGGTATACAGTAACTTATTTAAAAACAAAACCCACTTATCTCTAGTACCTCAGAGTACCCTGGCATTTGCAATTAAGTCACAAACTCAGTCTTTCACACTGGATGCAAGATGCCTCCATAGGATTTGACAGCACATTCAGAAATGCATAGTGTCAGACTATTTCATCCCTTATCAAAGTGAGTGACAGAACTTAGAAAAATCCTACCTATTATGCCCTTTCTAGTCTCACAGGCTCTAAGGAATAGTTAGCTGCAATACCACTTTCTTCACACAATCATTTTTAAGGGAGCAGTTGATAAAAGCTACATGAGAACACAGTATTAACTGCACACTACACTGAAAGTAGTCTCTGGTACAAGCAAACGAGAGAAGGTCATTAGAAGATGGTGGTCAATATTTTCTCAAATGCTGTCACTGCACTGCTATTGTTCCTTTACAACAACATTTGCAAGGATCATGCTTTGGAGCCATATCTTCTATGAAGAATATCAGATCACAGGAAAAAAAGAAGCTTGGGATTACAAGTTCAGCTCTTGCTATACATGCGTACTGGCATATATAACCTTCAACAATTGTCACAAGAACAGAGCAAACACCTTATTATCTTCATTACAGCACTGAAAGCCCCAAATGTTAGTAATTCTGATCAGCTTTGGCAAAAGCTACTTTAACACTCATGGCTGTGAGGAAGGTAGAGAATTAAAGTCTCAGCCACAGAATATTACTATTTAGACAAGGCTAATTTTATTGCTACAAAATAAAGCTATCATCTCTTAAATGAAGCTAGTTCAGATAGCAATACAGTAACCGTTAAACTGACAAATTAGAACTCCTATTCCTTGCAGCATAAAAAGTCAGCAAAGCACAGACAAGAAAGGCAAAGGCTTAGCAGGACCAGCTGTAGGTCTAAAATGGAAGCTCCTCAAAAGACAAGTCTTATTCTTGTAATTACTTGAGCCATGCATTTGATTAAAGAAAAAAAAAAAAAAAAACAGGTCAGGCTCTGAAAAGCTGCACAACATGGGCCTTATATTACATCTCAAGTTTCTACTTTAAGACCTAGCTTACAGCAGTACATGTTAGTGTTGTTGAAATCTGAGATTTCTGTGAACAACTTGTGATGTTAAAACACTATGGATTCCAGTGTCTTATCTCTTTTAATTGCTGACTGGAATGGACTCTTAGAGAGGAAGTAAAAGCAGAGGGTTTACATTTTTCATGTTTGCTTCAGGCTACTAGCAGAAAAATTCACGACTTTTTCTAAGGTATGTCAGTACCAATGATGTGTCACATGTCATTACTTTATAATTATGCTGATAGCCAAAAAGAATAATGCATCTGACATTCTACTAAAATAAAAACTATCCCCCAAGGCATAAAAACACTGACATAAGCATCTTAAAAGACAGTGTAAAAATGATATAAGGATATATTTATCTATGTTGGTGTCTTTCCCTCACAGCTTCAAACAAGTAATTCTAAAGTAGGTATTCATTAAATATTTAATTATCTTACGCTGATAAAAAATAAATAAAATAAAAAACTGCAAAACTAAAAAACCCAAAAAAACCTCCAAAACCAAAAAAACATATCTGAAAGCAAAATGCAATAAAACCCTTCTTTGTCTATGAATACAAGCTACTATGAGAAAAAGCAGCTACCTAGAGTTTGTATTACTCTAGATAACAATTCGACAATCCATCTCTCTTTAACCCTTCAAGTAAGTAACTAATCACAAATCAAATACATTTTAGTAAACAGAAAAGCTGCCCTTTTTGTGAGGAGTTTGCAATTTACTCTCAGTGAAGTAGTGATTCAAGCCTTAAGTACTGCATTTGTAAATACAAGAACTTCATTCCACACAAAATTTACTCTAAAATGCTCTTGACAGAATCAGGATCTAGGAAAGCCAGAGCTGCAACTCCATGTAGTTTAGAACATACTTAGTTCAAATTATATCTGAAAGTTAGACAGACTAGCAGAATTGCCAGATTACGAAATTGTGCTGTATAGCCAAAGTAATCATCTTCACTCAACATGGCCAAGTTTTAGTTCTTCATTAACACAAGTAGTAAGGACTGTTCCATATATTCCTTGCAGGTACACATATCAAAATGTGTGCTATTCCAAGTGCTGGCGTTGTGTAAACTATTGGAAGAAAGCATTTCTGCATCTGTGGATTTCCACAGCATTATTCAAAATACAGGACCTCAAATTCAGTTTCCTTCTGAAGCCAGCCAATAGCACATTTGCATTTTGTCTAACAACTATTAACGCTTTTCCAGTTAGGGGAAAAAAAATATCCTTCATGAAACTGCAACTCCAGTTCTTTGTTCACTCAGCACAGTCCTTTCATTTCCAACACAATGACAAACAGAGGAGTATTGTGTTTTCAAATGTATTACAAGGATTCCTGTGATTTAATTGTTGTTATTAAAGAATTATATCCAGACATTATATACTCTGAAGTAAAATTATTTCCACCTATCCTCCACCCGCATTGCAGACACCAAAATTATAAGACATTTGATTACAGAAATATCATACCACAGAAAAGGCAGGCAATTTTATAACCTCTTTAAAAGTTATTATTTTGTTGCCTATTCCTTGAAAACTGCCAAAAGAAGGACTACTTAGTCTGCTCTAACATCAGTGTGCACAGTCTTGAATGATCTTTTGATTCACCATGCTACAAAAATAAGGTGACATGTACAAAATTAAATATTGCAGGTAATGCTGTAAAAGGTCAGTGTTCTTTGGAAGTTTAATATTCAGTGCACCACTTGCACTTTAGCAGTGACAAGGGAAGGACTACTGCTACACTGGAAGACACAGACTGGTATCATCCCATTCCCACAGACAACTGCTATGAATTGCTGAGCATATACCTGAAGTTTTGTGCCCTACTCAGCTCCCCATTTTCAAAATTTGCCTGTATCACCAGGATTCTCATCACTTGCCTTGACAGTTTCATTTCAATCTGGAAGCTGCGCAGGGATAATGTTACATTTCAGCATAAGGTCACTCTAAGTACAACAGGTCACAAGCTTGACCAGTCCCTAAGGCAAAGTCACCATGGAAGAAGAGAAACAGTTTCTGTGCTCCCCCTTTGTGTACTCAGAGTGGAATTACACAACAAATGTGCAAATACTTTGTTCAGAAAGATCAAAAACCTGTAAAAAAAAATAAGAGCTTTGGTATATTGCTTTTAATACAGGCAGAAAGTTTTCACATATAAATTCATGCATACAATTACATTTTGAAACAAACCTATGGTGTTAATGGCAAGGTAATCCTGTATTTTTCTAGGAGTGCATTCTTACATATAGGTAACTAAGGTTAAGTTTATAAATACATTCACATATGTAAAAAGAGCCTAATCTTTCAAAACTGCAAATACAACCAACTAACTGAAACCAGCAATTTACTTGAAAATAGAAAGATAAAGAATGCATCAGACTTTGCTTTGAGACTAGTTTTTAATTTCTGGGAAAAGAGCACTTATCACCATTACAGATGATACCTCAGTTCACCTCAAAGACTAAACTCAGTATATATCAAATGCTTTCTACTACAGTTAACTTGCAAAAGGAAAAGTCAATGCCTCTAACAAAGTAAAAATATTGATTTTTCCCACCTGATTAAAACCAACCACAAATAGGTTAGAAAGCACTGTGTTCTACAAATAAAAAAGTAGTTGCTTAATTATGTATTTCAGTTTGTGACAGCAAATTCGGGTTTTCTCCATTATTATAATTTATTTTATTCTTTGCTGATGAATGCAATTAAAGCTTTATAAAAAAATAAAGGTATAGACATATCTCAAAATTCTCAAGCATTTACTGCCACTTAAATGAAAGCACAGTGGCCAAATAAGCCCCACTACTGGAGTTCAATGTCTGGAAATTTGTATATTGACGGTATCAGAACAACTACATTAGAAATCCTTCCCAGGTAGGATCCCTGGAGTGTATGTGTTTGTTTGAAGTTGTAGCAAGTGCAGGTAACCAATATCTTTGATCAGTTTTTCACCATATATGAAATAAGTTAATGATTCCGACTTCCCTTCACTCTGAAAATATTTGCCTAGACACAAATGTAAAATACTGTATTATACAGTTAATATTTAGCTTTAGAATATAGGAATTCATTTTATAAATACATTTTACAAGTGAACACTTGAACACAAACCATGTTCTGGTCTCTGGCTGATCACTACCATAATATATCATGTGTATCAATGCAGAAAATGAATGAACTACATCACATACAGTTGGTTGAAAACCAGCTGCTTCTGACACACATGCATTTTACCATTTCAAAACAACTGATCCAGCCATTTCTCAAAACAGAGGTAATTTAGCAGTACCTGGGATACAGATCTACTTTGCACATGGCATTTAAACTGTGTTAAGGCAGAACAAATGTCAATAGACACAAAATACTCAAGATTAGTGGCAGGTGATCACTTTCTGAAATCAGACTGCTTCATTCAACAGAGCACAGCAGCAGCAGCTATTCATTAAATTGAAGATAAACAAAAATAATGTCCTCACTTGCTAGGCAA
The DNA here is from genome assembly GCA_024733675.1 of Psilopsiagon aymara. Lineage (NCBI taxonomy): Eukaryota > Metazoa > Chordata > Aves > Psittaciformes > Psittacidae > Psilopsiagon > Psilopsiagon aymara. The sequence continues at coordinate 18,151 of JANRGW010007765.1, forward strand.
AAGAGCCCACAATTTCACCATTTCCTGAACGTCCTTTCTCAGCTTTTGAAACAAAAAGGCTTACCTTTCTGTACACCAACATGTTTGGGGATTCATCAGCCACCCCATTGCTGCTTTGCCCATAGTTATTTCCTTGTGCCATGTCCCACAAGTTTGATCCTCTTTTGAACGTCACACTGTAAAAGGTAAAAGTGGTTTCAGTGAAACACCACTTCATGTTTCTTTCCTTCCCTGATGATTAATGGACCTGACTTTCTACCAATATATTAGCAGAATTGGCATATGCTCTTACTTCAACAGATATTTACATTGGGGCAAAACTGCTAATTCACCATTTACTGTCACTACTCTCTTTTGCCTGTAAATAATGAATGCGGTATGCTAATCTAATTTAGACACTAATGAATTGTCACTCCAAAAGGCTTCCTAACACGCCAGGAACCACCCCATTGTGAAGGTGCCTCCTCACAAAGCACTCCTCCCTTCCCTGACCAGGCTTCCCCAAAGGACACCCTGCAACCTCCAGACCACAACAGTTTTCGGAGGGCTGGCTCGGCCCACCACTGCGCATCCGGCAGCGCCCTCTCCTCAGGACTCGGGCCACAGCAACTTTCACAACCCCCAAACCCTCAAAAAGCAAACCAGACTCTTTAAACTTATTTTTAATTCGCCAGCACGTGCACGCTCTCACAGATATACCAGGTGAAGGAAGCAGGTGACGGGGCGCAAGGAAGAAAGCAGCCAGAAAATCTTCAGGTTGCTTTCACCTAGTTTCGTAGTACTTCACTGCAAAACGCCGGCTCTGCCGCTAGCCCCGTCTTCTCCCCGCCCTCCCCCCGGTCACACGGGAACAGCACTAAGCAAGAGCTCAGATCATGCAGTAGCTCCGGCTTTGCACGCAGGTGTAAGAATGTGCTCCATCTACAGACCACACCGGCGGTTGCGGAGAGCCCGGAGAGGCGAGCTCTACTCCACTTAGCTCCAACGCCCTCCCGTGCCCCCAGACCTCTCCCGTGCGGGCTCCACAGCACACCGTCCACAGCGCCGGCTCTCCCTGCCCTGCCCCTGCAGTGCCCGTCCGTTGGTGCCTTTCGACACCAAATGACCGGCAGAACCCGCCGGGAGCCCGGCGCGGCACCAGCCGGTTCAGCACCGCGGACAGCAGCATCGCCGCCCGGGACTGCTGTCGGCGGCGCCCCGGCCTCCCCCGGCGGGCGGTGCTGGGCGCGGGGAGGCGGCTCGTTTACCTCCTGGGCCAAGGTCACTGCGCAGTGGCCGCGGCTCCGTGCCTCCTTCTGCTGCTCCTGGCGCGCCCCGCGCGGTCCGTGTCAGCCGGCAGCGGGCGGAGGGACGCGGCGATCGCTCATCACACACACACACGCACACACGCACTGCGGGCGGAGGCGCTGCTGACGGTGCCGCCGCCGAGGCTGCGGCTCCCCCTTGCTCTGCCGGAGCAGCGGCAGCTCAGCTCCCTCCCCGCAATGGAGTGGCCGTCACGTGGGGGACGGGCACGTCAAAGGTGCTGCTGTTGCTGCCGCTCTGCCACACAGCAGCAGCCTTCCTACTGCTACTGCTGCTGCTGCTGCTCGGTGCTCTCGGCTTCCTCACAGAAAACAGCGGCCAAGAAACTGCAGCTGCCAGCAGATCTGGCAGCAGCCCCTGTAAATGAGATTAGGCGGCACTAGAGGTCTGAGCAGGAAGAGAATGTGGGCTAATGGGATAGGGGAAGAAGGGGGGGAGAGTTGGTGGAGAGACAACGGGAAGGAAAGTGTGTCGCCGCCTTCTCACTCCTTTACTGACAGCAACGGGGGAAGCTGCCTGTTCCTCTGCTTCATGCTGGACACTTCACCTATTTTTTAATAATTTTTTTTTCAGTAAGAACTAAGGAGAGCTTGTGCCGTGTTGGCACTGCAGATCTCTCTGAGCAGCAGAATGGAAAGAGCAGAGAACGAGTCTGCTACAGCCGTATCCGAAGGAGCCTTAAGGACATCTCAGGACACTCAGGGCTGTTTTGCTATGTCCCTAACTTGTGAAGGCTTAGCTTTGGCCAAGATAGAAGAAAAAAAGATCAGGTCCCTAAGTTCTCTTTCATGACATATGGACAAGAATGCTTTGATTTTATGTAAGGGCTGAAATGCCCAGATCTCAACAGTCACAAGAACACAACAGATACTTAACCGGTTAAGTTTTGGAATATTCCCATTTGAAAGTCTTTTTCTGGAAAGAGTAGCTCTTACTACAAGGATGATTTTACAGAACTCATCACGTCTTCTGCCTTAAGTGCACTGGTAAATTAAGCAGTCCAGCACAGTGCTTTCCCCACATACTGCATCATCTCCACTCTTCCTACCTTTCCTACATCTCAGAGACTCAAGCAAATCAACACTATTCTGCTAGAAGCTTGCTATTATCAACTACAACTACTTCCAAACTTTTTGGAGGTCTTCAGGTACTTTAACAGGGAATGTGATAACTTCGCTAAGGCAACATCTGGTAAACACAGTGGCCAAAACAAAACGTAGGAGAAAGGATAGGGCTGATCTGGACTGCTTGGAGAGCTGAAGAAAGGAAGACATCAGCTTGATAGTGGTCCTACAACAAACATCAAAGTAATTAAAGATGATCTCAAATATTAACAGGAATGTTCTTCAGAAAGAAAAACAGTAAAAAGGTGGAGTGACATAACATGCAGTAAGAATCAGCAACTAAGTTCAATGAGATGTATTGGCAGCAAAGGAAAGGAGCTCCACAGCAGACAGACACTTGTCTTGACTTTTACAGAGGATAAAATAATTTAGTGCACCACAAGGAAAAGGCAATGTGGAAACAAATGGTGTGTACAAGAAAGAAATCTGGAGTTTTGAGATGGAAGAGAGATCAACAGAAGTGAAATAATTCAATAGCACAAGAGGAAAGTGAAGAAACATCAGTGGTGAAAATAGTGGGCAGAAAAAACTATGAAACTAAAAACCAAACACAGCTAAAACTTGTTCCTATTAAAATCCACTTGACATACAACAGCATCTTGATGAGGCCAAGCAAGAAAACGTGAATCAAAATACTAATCTTCCAATAGACATCGTGATTGAGTCCAGTCCCTGTTGAGAAATGGGTATCAGCAATAAAGACCTCAGTCTATAACTTTCTTAGCTTTCACACTGACATCCTAAATTAGCAGCACTGCAGCATTCACATCTCACAAAGTTGACTATGCAGGACTGACAGCTACAGTGGAAGTCAAGGGAAATGCCTCCAAATGTTAAGAAGCAACACCCTTGTAATTGTATGGCATCAAAATAAACTCAAAATCTTACGTATCAGACTGGTGTTTAAACTTCTTTTTGAGACTAAAAGTGGGAACTGCACAAAACACACTCTAAATGCAATTTTACCCTAGGGAAGGATAGGAGAAAAATCATTAAAAATATAATACGCAGATTCCTTCCATTTGTTCTGCCAGCCAACACTTAACATAGTAATTGCATTAAAGGGCAGAAAAATCAAACATTAGCAAGTTTCCAATAAAGTCATACAGTTGTTTTCTTACTCAGCCTCATCTTGTTAATAATCCAAGTGAAAAAACAAACAAACAAAAAAAAAAAACCCAATCAACCAACCAAAAAAAAAAAAAAAAACCAGAGAAAATGAAACTGGTTTACAGCAATTCTTGGATTACATATGTGTTGTGTACAAGATGATTCAATCTACCTATTTACTATAAGCTATTCCGAAAATAGATTTTGGCACAGGTTATATGTCTTTGAAAAACTCCCCAAGAAACCTGTCTAATCTAGGCAGCAACATTACCCAGCTTTTATTTTCTGAGAACCTCTTCAAAATTAAAGGCAGAGGTATCCCCAGCTGAGTTAGATTTTAGCTATGCTGCCTCCAGTCCTGCTTTTGCTTTAACCATTCTGATTGATTTCACAAATAAAGTCAAATACAAAATGCTTTACTAGTTAGGTGAGGTTTATCTATTTTCTTTGAAAATAACAAAATTTAATTATCATAAATGAAGTTCTAAAGCAAGTATGCAGACAGACATGGACCTACTGAAGTCAATATGTGTTTGTCCAGTAACATCGAAAGGAACTATATTTCACACAGTCTTTAATCTTGTTCTCAGAATCAGAGGAGTAACTCAAATATGCCAGGGATGAGTCTCGTAACTACAGACTTGCTATGCTGAAGCGCACCAAAATTTTTTCCACTTCATTAGCATGTCCACTATCAAAATGAAATAGATGCTCCAAAATCTAAAAGGGTTAAACATAAGAGAAAACCATAAACAGCCCAACAGAATTCCCCTTTCTGTCATCATTTTTTGGTGAAAGAGATGCCAGGTTTGACTATCTCAATAAATGCAAGTTACAAAGAAAGTAATTTCTTCTAAACATATGTAACTGGATAATCTCATTCTACTACAGTTGGATATGTTTGTTCAATAGCCTATAAAAGGCTTTAATTCATAAATTACTTACACATCTTTCCCATGTTGAGAGTCATCACTTATCTCATACACAAGCAGCATTAGCATCCCCAGAAAGCATAGTCTGCCAGAAGAGGAATGGCCTGTTTCAAAATGCAAGGCAAAACTACTCATTAATAAAACAAAGAAGATGGGAAAAGCTGCCAAGGGGCAGCTTTATCTAATAAGGCAATAAAGTACACATGATTTTGCAAGGTGGTAACTACATTTTCCTTGTGTAGTTAGCGCCATCAGTACAACTCAAGTACTCCAATAACATCATACAACACGGTATATATAGCACACGGGCATTTTTAACTCAAAATATTATGTCAGGATGCATATGACTATCTATTCGGATGTGAAAGAGATCAGGAATACTATTGTCTGTCCTGCTAACCAATGCTGTAGTATTGGGTCAGTATGCTGCCTATAACCATCAGTTTATCCCGTCTTATGCCTAGACCAAACATTCCTTGGAGCAAAGACATGCTGTGCAAGCTCTTAGCACAGCATGATCTTGTTCCATGACCAAGTCTTTAAAACATTACTGCATTATAAACAATCACATCTAAATTTACTGAAAATTCAAACATTGTAGCTACCCAGGCTCTAAATACTAGCATGAGTTAACAGTGTGCTACCTCAAAGTATAAAACACAGGGTTTTTTTCCACTAGCCTTGTTAAGCACAGAGAAGGTCTGTCTACTTCCATTGAACTGATACATTTGTGATGCTGCAGAACCACAAGCATTTCACTGCAAGGCTCTGAACTGGAAATTAGTGATTCCAGGCCAAATTCTTGTCCTTTCTTATGTGATTTGAACACTGCTCCTTCAGGAGTAAATTGCAATCAATCCATTTAATGTAGGTCTTCAAATGTCATTCAGATGATTACAGCTTAGAGTATATATTTATGAAAACTGAACACAGGACTGAAACTTCGGTGCTTCTTTCATGGACCTTTTTTTAAGCCCTAGGCATTTGGTTTGTCAAAAACCGAAACTGTAATTACCTTTGTCAATTTAAGATGCTGAAGAGCAAAGTTAGTTGTACTCTGTTGTTACAGCAAGAGTTAAAAAACAACACAAAGATGGCTTTAAAAACAGAAAAGAAGATGGTAACAAAAAATCAGCCTATGTTTAACAAGAAAAAACTCTGAACTAATAGAATAATAACAAGAAAAAAGCTAGTTATGGACAGACATATTACACAGGACTGGCAAATTAACATAAATATGGAAAAAACATTTACATAATACTTTTTTTAAAGTCAGACGTTATATACACACATACACCGTATAGATCACTACGGTACAATCTGCACATATTTAAAACTTTAATGAAACTAATTTCAAAGCCTACTGAAAATGTCATTTATTGCTGTCACAGAAAAATCCACAGCTACATAGAATTTGATTACAATATGGTGCCCCACTGCAGTTATCCATGAAAAATTCTACAGCTTCTACAAAGCAGAACAATCTTGTACAGGTCTTGACATCTAAGTCAGTTCTAATTACACCCAAAAGAGGGCAGTCTTTCTCAGTCAAAGAGGTTACATTAGCTCTCTGATACACAAGTAATAGGGATCAACATTTTCATTCCACAGAAACAACCACAACCTGCCATACACCCTCATTTCCTCAAAAAATTAAAGCATCTACAGAAATAAGACATATTACACTGTATTCCTTAAAAACTGCCTGGAAAACTCAGGATTAATTACTCCTGATCTTACATCAAAGTTGCCAACTAGAGAAATCAAGCAAGCATGTAGGAGGAGAACTAATCTCCAGAAAAAAAGAAATAGGATTGTGAGTCAAATTTGGATCTCATCATACCAACATCCTTAACTCAAGCAAGGTTCTGATCCCTGGTCTCCCAACTCCCAAAACAGCTCCTGGGGAGGCTTTTCCATTTTGCGTAAAAATATTATTGACACAGAACAAACCTACATTTTGGGGAACGGCACACTTGGTCTCTGCTTCAGATAAGAATGCATTGCTCTCAGCATCTTTTACCACTTGATATTTATGACACTTTCCTCAGAGGCCAATATTAGAGCTCTCTAAGTTAATACACATATCTTCAGATGCTGTGTACGTCACAAAGGAGTGTCCAACAACTGAGCAACTTTATATTAAGCAGAGAAAGAAAACAGCGATTGTGGTTCTGTAAGTTTAGCTGCAATTCTTTTAGTCTGAGCCATTAGCCTAAGTTGAACTGACAGCACTTTCACATTTGTAAGAACAAACACACACACAAAAACTTCGACCCATAGTACTTTGTTACGGTTTTGTGATTAAAACAAGAAGACTCCCGCAAACCAAGTAACTGGCCTTTCCCTTTTACTCAAGGAACTCTCTCAGGTCTGATTCATAGGGCCACAACCTTTGCTCAGATCAAAATAGAATAAGCCACTTAAGAATTAATTAGGAATAAGTTACTGATTTAGAATCCTTTGGCATGAAAGAACTAGAGTAAGGAGGACTCAGAAGCCCTACAAAGGGAGGGAGAAAAGTACATGATGTATGAAAATGCCATGGTTACAGACCAGAAGAGATTAATCCTTGAAATACAGCATAGGAAAATTAATGGGAGACACCAAGCATTAGCTGGAGGAATAATTTATGTGGCAAAGAATTAAGCTGAAAAATAAAAATTACACAGCAGAAAAAAAAAAACCCAAGGAAAAAAGAATAGGCTCAGAAGAGATGCAGAAGGCACAGAATAAGACATTGGACTTCGTCATGGTTAGCAGAAGCAGTCTGGCAAACTGCTGAAATGGTTTGAGGAAACTGGCAGATCCATTTAAGTTCATAATGAGACATTAAGGAGAAACCTCAGAAATTTTGAAAAGTAAAAATTGTCCTTTAGTGTATTTGATCTTCTCCTGTTTCTACAGAGACAAAATTTCTAGAAGGTTCTGACAAATAGGCAAATGCCAAAAGTAGAGTACATGCTGAATTTTGTATGTCTTTGTCAGTCATTACAGGTGTTTTCTCATATTAGAAAAGAGATTTTTTTCTTCACTATACCTTTTTAACTGTAAACTAGGTTTACATATGTTACAAAAAATGATCAAATCTGTGGCAGCTATCAAGTCAGGAAATAGCACACCATTGTAGGCAGCCTGCAAGTGCTTAACTTGGCTATGCAAGCTACTACCAATACTCCCTTTGTTCAGTCCATCCAGCAATAAGGGTCAATGTGACTTAATCTCATTAATTCATTGAGCTGAATGCACTGGAGAAAAAGATTGCTCAGCAGTTTAACAGGCTTAAAGTTCATCATTTTTCTTTCCTTCCCCCACCTTTCATTTTAAAGTTCCCTCTATCATTCATGAATTCCCTGCCTCACATTCACAGATAATCTAATCAAACAGCTTTCTTCCCCCCAAGGTCACTTTGTTTTCCTAAAGGTTAAAATCAGACAGAATCAATTTGCTGATTGTGCATCACAAACTGAACCAATCTACATCCATTTATATACAAGTGCACACAATAGATACAGTTATTCTCTCTCAGAAAACAAATGGCATCTTCATACTTTTAAAACTCTACACAACAATCAGGCTGGAAGGAGGACTTTGGTTGGGTTTTTTAAGTTAAACTCTCAGAAACTAAAGGGACTAAAAATTACAAAGAGCAACTAAGCAAGTCTCTATTTTGACTGGACATCTCCATTTAAGCAAAAAAAAAAAAATAAAGGTAACAGAACCATAAAGCAAGGGTGTGGGTTGGATTGTTGGGGTTTTTTTCAAACGACAGTATAAAAACTCAAGTCCTTTCCAGAACTCACCCCTTACCACAAAGATTTTCCCTTCAGACTTCATGATTATTAGCAGACCTTCAACTTGTATACAGTATCTCAAATATTAAAGGAAACTTCTAAACTGCCAAAAGGTTTTACAAAACCCTTGATGTCAAACTAGCCTCAGCTGCAGTATTTGGGAGCCACTGCGTAACACGCACATCTTTACTTAAACTATACGATAATATCAAGCTACTCTGCAAGCAAGGAAAAGTAATCAAACCTGACCTTGAGCTCATAGCCTGAAGTAGCCAGGCAGTGAGGTAAAACAAGAAGGAGAAGGAAATTAAAAGATATAAAACGTGCAGAAAATCTCATTTTGTGTACTCTCTCTCCAAAATGTCACATCTTTGTTACTGCACGCAGTGTCATTCTCTAGTTAATGTAAAGAACTGCTAAACGTAAGGATATATGTGGCTGGCTTTGTCACTAGCTTCTATTGCAGTACTAGAAGCAGACAGAGAATCCTGATAAGGTATCTGACAACTAAAATGCTTAGCATGACAAAAAGTTTTTTTCCCCCCTAATATAGCAATGGTTTAAACCTTATTTTTCTGCAAGAGAATGAGACAAAAAAGAGCACTAAAATAAACTGAAGCTAAAGAAAGCAGAGCTTTGCTGTGCCTAGATGGGGAACTAAAATTTTATGCAAGTGAATCTGGAATCCAGCATGAGATTTGCACAATATAAAGGCTAGAAGGAGAGAAAGATACTTCGTCATAGGCCTTTGGATAATAGGAATGAGGTAGGTACAAGTGAATAAAGAGGTCATGATCATCAAGCAGGAAGGTAGCATGAATGCATCCAGACTGAAAAATGTTTCACAGTGGGGTAGGACAGTACTACTTATTTAATAGGGAAACAGACTGAAATAAGATTTGACAATCTCAATGACTCAGTATGCCAAATGAAACTTGTGCAGCTGCCAAAGGCAAAGGAAGAGGATGGACTAGGATGAGAGAGAGGGAGCAAGGAGGATAATCCCCAAGGATTGATCTCATTTTCTCTACATATCAGTTAGATTATCAGGATAAAATTAACAAAAGGAAAAACAAATCCAGTGATACATAAGAAAAAAAAATAAAAAGAAATCTGAGCACTATAGAAAAGAAGAATGCACTTGGCTTTTCATCTCAACAAATAAAAGAAAATGAAGGTAAGGTTTGCAGAGTCATGAGGAACCAAAATACTTGGAGACTGGACAAAAAGCAAAAAGCATTACAGGTACAGAGCAAAAAGAGTCCACTATTGATTAGCAGACAATGAGACCATAAAATAAATTTGTACCATCTATTTCCTGACTACAAAACTGAGGGACCAAGTTCTGAACAAGTTTTAGACAGGGAGAGCGTGGCTTTGTATCTAGGAAAAAGCTTAGCTAATAAGGAACAAGGCTGGTTGCAAAATATAGAAAGATAATTTATTCGTCTAAGCCATAATAGTTCTCAGGGATTTCTCTAACGCCACAACAGGGACCGTAAAAACCTAAGCAAATGGCTTTTATGTGGTAGAAGGAACTGAAATTTAGAGCCACAAACTTATCATGATGTTCATAGTTTCTTTCACACTCTATCGTATGCAGCATTTGCTCATCTGATAGTTCCACAGGATCCTAACACAAAGGATTTCTAACTCATGTGTTTGGCCTCATGGTATTACTTGTCCTATATTCGTGACTGTGGCTATGTAATACATGCAACAGATAATTTTATGGCACTAAAGTGCAGTTATATATAGCATACATTCATAAGAGAAAGTGGTTTCATATTGGCTTAGACTGTTCCAAACAATTTGGTAGTGGAATAATAAACAGAAGGGAAAACTGGATATAGCTTAGTTAGTCAACCTTAGACCAAAAGCTCACCTAGCAAAAAGCAGCACGAAAACACTTCCAGATCAGAAGTGACCAATGGCTAGGCCCACAGATTCAGCCACAGCTTTTCCCAGTTGACTTCATGTTTCATTTCTGAGTTGTTTAGAGAAGATAGCTATGGCCATATTACCATTTCAGTTCTTGATAGTGGAAGCACTTTTCATTCTCCAAAAAAAATAATTAAAAAAAAAAAATCAAACTTGGCAAAGACGTTAAGAGGAAGGACCCTGAAATATGGAATCAACCTTACAATATAGACTCATAATATCTTGCAAAATAACAATCACTTTCACAGTAAGATTCACCAGGCACGAGACTCCCACATAGGAAGCAAATGGCAGATATGGAATTGTAGGCACATCCCTGCCTAACCACTTATTTTAGCCAGTTAAAGGTCATTTTAGCTGGGTGAAGCATGTTCCCAGTATATTGTTGCTAACACTGCAGCAATAAATAAATGAATATCTATATTGTTTTGCTAGTCACAATACAGCTTTCAGTTGTCCTTCCTGTGGGGGAAATTGAGTTGACATGAGTAACGCCATGACAGTATGGACAAGCAAGACGGAAGAAAAAATAGCAGCGAT
>JANRGW010007767.1:0-19129 GCA_024733675.1 Psilopsiagon aymara
CCAACAGTTCCATGTCCTTTTTATGTTGAGGACACCAGAACTGCACACAATACTCCAAGTGAGGTCTCACAGGAGCAGAGCAGAGGGGCAGGATCACTTCTCTTGACCTGCTGGTATCTTGAGACATATATTGAGATCTCCCTCATGTAGAGGATAAAGCATTTCACATCCTGCAGATCCACCACCTATCTCAGCTCACCATACTTTCCTTATACTTAGACCTTTAAAGCAGGTGAGTACTTGCATATAGTGAAAGAGAGAACACTGGGCAAATGGAAGGCATAGTAGTCATGGAACAAATCATGTATGTCAATATATGGATGTATTATGATAATGTAATCGGTGCCTTAATCATATAACCTTAGTTGTATCTTAGTCTTTTCATGTAATAAGTACAAGAATCTGTTCATATAAAAATAAGTAAGTAAATAAATATTTTATCATACCTGTACCACACTACAGTGGGGGTGTTTCATCTATTTTTAATAATTTGGGTGGCAGAGTTTAGTGTGAGGTGTCCCTGCCCATAGCAGGGGTGTTGGAACTAGATGATCTTAAGGCCCTTTCTAACCCTAAGTACTCTATGATTCTATATAAATGAACCCTAATGTGGCATCTCTGTTTCACACTTCTTTTGTCTATTTCCCCTTCCTTCACCGATTCTGACAATAACTTCAAATAGAAACTGTTTTAAACAGATACTTTTTTTCATTCCAGAACCAGTATCCGCTGCTTGGGGATGGTTTATGGCTTTGCCACTGCTTGGTGCAAACAGTAGGCTTTCTTTTCTAGTTCAGTCTCTCCAGTTCAGGCTCTCAGAACAGAGCCTCCCAGAGAAAGGACAGACTCCGCCTAACAGAACCAGTACAGAATCCACTACCACCAATTACTCTCTGACAACAGTCATGTTTTGGAAAGGCTCTTAGTTGAGTATGACACGTTAAAAAAGATAAATGTGTGTAAATATACACACACACAGAGACTACTGAACAATTCTGTAGCATTTGCCTGAAAAGACATGTTGTGACATACCACAACTGTGGAAAGAATGGGATTTTCCACTTCCTAGCAAGTTGAAAATACATTTTCATGAAATATTTCATATCATTCACAAGTTTCAAAGACCTTAGTACTCAAATTTAAAGGAACAATTATTTCTGTGGAAAATGGAAAAGCTCAGAGTCACAGACAGATATTTCAAAACAATCCTTTCATGTTACCAGTTGGGTTTTCCCTAGAAATGAGAATTTTATTCCCCTCTCCTCTGTTCCCTCCCCCAGTTTCACCGAAGGTATTGATGCTCTCATCACAAATGGCTCAAATAAAAACTAATCAAAGCATAGTTTTGAAATGGTATATGGCTAACAACCCACTTATCAGGATTTTAGTTACAAGATCTGTTGAGCTTCATTATATTCCAAATATTGCCATTATTCAGAATACAAAAAGTTGTTGTATTACGTGGATTTATCCCAACAGAAACAAAGTACAAGCTAAAGAAGAATTTATTTGTGCCTTTAGTATTTCATTAGTGTTCGATGCTACCTGTTCCATATCTATCATTCAGATGCTGCTACACAGACGTGCCTTCAAATCACTACATTAACACTAATAAATTCTAGGGTTTCAAGTGAGGCAAATAAAGAGGAAAAGAAATTGATAAATCTCTTTACTCAGAACTGCCTCAAATTTCTGAGCCCTAGGACATAAAGACAAATTGATTTGTAATGCTAACATCTATTGCAAAACAGAGTTAGATTTTAAACCCATGTCCAAACACCCCCCCCCAAAAAAAAAAAACCACAGAGTTTTTATCTGTGTTTTGCTTTTCTTATGAAATTAAAACATGTTCAAATGCACCACAAACACTTCACAAGAGACCTCCGACAGTGTGAGCAGCACAATTCACAGAGAAGGCAGCCCACAGATAAATGACAGTTTTCCTTTTTCATTTCAGGGATGGAAATCACCAGATTCATATTCAGAATTTTCATAAGTATTTATAAAGCACAAACAATGCAAAGGGTGACAATGTTTTAGTGCCTACAGCTCAGTACTGAGGAATATGCTTTTCACCACAGTCATAAATGATCTGGGAAAAAAAGAAAAAGGAAAAAATTGAGGGGATGAATACTACTCTAAATTAACTAAGCTGCAAGAATCAGCTGGATGGGCAGAAGAAGCAAATAGGAGAGAGGATGATAAATATCATGAACCTTGTGAAAGCGGTGACTAAAACCAAGGAGTGAGCCATTACACAGGCAGTGCATTCAGAGGAGATGAAGAGAGAGAGTTCACAAAAAGTGTAATGAGGAAATTTATCCACACAAACCACTGATGGTAAACTATTAGAGGGATTCAGAAATGCCAATTCTAATTCTTGAAAGGCAACCTCTTAAAGACCCATCTGAGCAAGTTTTACTAAATGCAAACACACAGCATTTGACCTAGCAAGCCTCAGAGTTACAAGTCACTGGAGGCTGGGGGTGCACTCTGCAGTGTTACTGCATGTCTACCCACCACCTTATATTCTCTCCATGTGCTTATTCTGGTGATTGTGCCTATTCCGTCCTGTTAGGTACAGGTTATTTGGCCAGATTCTAGACTGATGGACTCTCCTAAAGTGTCCTTTCATCATTTGGGCTGTAACTAATGCACAGTATTGCCTAACCTCAAGAAGAATGCACTGCAGACTACAGAGAGTATCAAATGCACTGAACAAGCCATAAAGCTCCATCCTGTGCCCTTCCCAATAACTGCACTCAAGGGCCGGCATGCTAACAGCGTAAGATGGAATACACTTCAAATGAAGCATTCTGCTTTTAAACCAAATCCAGAGATAACAATCATCAGTACATATAACTATACCTAGTTTGATTAAAAAGCACTTGCGGAAATTTACTGCATCTCCCCTACAGCAAAGAATAAAACTGTGTAAGATGATTTCTCATAGATGATTGATGAGAATTTCAATGCCTGCTAATGGAAAATAACCCATGGAGGTCGGAGCTGGTTGGGGTTTTTTTTTAAGAGAAGATAAATTCTAGCTTTATTATTTCTAGTGACTGGAAACAATTATATCTGAAACAGCACTTTAACATACATGCATATAAAGGCTGAATAAAGAGACATAAGACAATGTGAGACACATTACCCTATACAAAAATCTTAAGAAAACTAAAAATCACCTACTTCAGGTGATTAGAATGAATCACTTCTACTCATATTAATCAGACTTAAAATTAAGCATGCTTGCAAAACAAAAGAATAAAGATGAAAAGAATCACTGGCTGCCCAGCACTTTTATATTTCACTGTGGGTAGCTCATAATTGTAAACTGTGATTGCTAAGAAATTATTTTCTTTGCTGCAGAATAATAGGACAGCACTGCATATTCTACCATTGTAACCACTGCTACATATTTGCTGAACAAATACTAGCTTTTCCTCATGTAAAGCTGGGAAGATGTCAAAAAAAGCTCCTTGAGAAGACTAACATCCCAGTCAGAGCCCAGTGGGCATGTAAAGATCCTTTCTCATTAAAAGATGTGAAACAGTATAAAGCAAGTCAGCAGCATCATTAATTTTAGGTGCGACCTACACAAATTTATTGCAGTACAATTCCATCAAAATCTGAATTTTAATTTAAAGGCATAATTTTCTAATACTTCAAAACAATCACCATAGCTATACCCCTTGCAACTTTTAAAACAGTAATCATCATTTTAAAGACAGGTCATTAGATTAAAGGCTATGTTTGTACACTCATAACATGGTTAAGGAGAGATATGAACTCACCGATAAAAGCGCTATCTGACTCCAATAGTGAATTTTTCAAGAATCCATCAGATTCATTCCTGAACTACAGAAGCGAAACAGGAGATATGCAAAATTCAGATGCCTCAATATATTTCTGGGGGCAAATTATAATTAATAGAAATTAACTGCCAAACTTCGGCAAAGCCAACACCAGCTCTGCAGTCGTCTGTACTATTACTTATTTTAGAGCTATAAGATACCTATACATTTTTAAGTAACTGGTTCTCTTTCAGCATTAGGGACTTTTTATTCTTCTGTAGTAATCCCATTTGATGAATGTGCTTACACATGGCAACTGTAGTGGTGATTAGTGTAAAACAGACATTTCCATCAAAAACACATCCTTGTCATTCTGCTTAAGTTCCAGAACAGTCAGCACTAGAAATGATCTTTGCACCTAAGGTTTGTATGATGTATCGATCAAATGAAGAATGATTCCATTTTTCACTTATCCCACCACATGCAATCTTTGACATCAAAGCACTAAAACAACAAATTTCTTCACAGTTATAACAAGCACTAAGAGTAATACTTCTAGTTCGCTGCATAGCTGCAAGCATTTGTTACAGAAATTCTACTATGGAGTAATTTATGTTAAAAACCACTCAAATCAAAGCAGTAGAAACTATCAGAAGAAATAGAACAAGAGAAAACAAATTCTTTAGTGAAAAGCACTGCTCTGAAGAAGAATTTCAGGCAATAAATTACGACTATAAAATACATTAAGGTAATTTTTATTTTTCTTAAATAAGAAAATGTTTAATTCCGTTGTGGAGTTAGTATTACCCTTGAGGCTAACAGCTTTCCTCTTGCATAGTCTTCCATTTTGTATGCTTCCACATTCCCCTAAGACACAACTGAACTCTTGTTATTCTGCAGTTCAGGTTAGTGTAGAATTCCAATTTGACTGCACTTTCTTTCACTCTTCTCACCAAGTCAGAAAACAAAAAACCCATTTGAGATAACAAATAATTGTTGACTATGTGCATTATTTAAGCCACCTGAACTCAGAGCAATAGCTTCTGAGTTGGCTTTTTCTATTAATTCCCATGCCCAGCAGCAATCTAACTTCATATGAATATAAAGTAAGTACCGGTGAATAAAAAGAAGGGAGTTAAAGAATCAGACTGTCTCTATATACAAAGATAAACAACTTGTATGTCAAGTTTAAAGAAGTTGTTACTCGTACTGACAAGCAAGAGAAGTAAATAAGCTTGCTGTCTCTTTGCTTAAGTGCAGTTCCTTTCACTAAATCTGTGAAAGACAGAGTACTTCTTGCACTTGAAAAAGACAAAGCAATATAATAAAAAGCTGTTTAATTCTTACCAGTCTCATGGTTTGTGGGCTGCCACCAGAAGCAGAATCATCTTGATCAACAAAAGGCACACAGACAAGGGACAAAACAATAAGCATATTAAAAGCATATGAAAAGTTTTATCAACATACTATTACAAAAATAAAGATCATTAGGCCCTATTACTTCAAAATTACACACATTGCAATAAGCATTTTTAAAACATTTTGAATGCAATGTTTATTCCAGTTTCCTTATATTAATTTATGTAGAATCACAGAAATCAAACAGAACCCAGTAGCATGCTATTTCTAAGAAATCTGAGCATGTGCAAGCCCTTCTCGACGCTGGATTCATCAGTCTCTCCCAAAAAGCAAACATACTTTTCACACTAGAACTATACCGTCCACCACTAACAAAAATCAGTGCTTTCCAACTTGTTCAAAAACTAACTTGCCATCCAGAAAAAGGAAGCATAACTGGTTTTGTGGCTACTGAAAACCAGTATTTTTAAGAAGACACAATCACACTTCACTAAATGCTAAAACTGCGCTGTGCTGAATTCTGAAAAAGCTGTCTACACTGCAACAGTCAGAACTAATTTTGTGCTGTGTTTACAACATTGTCAACACTTGCTATGAAAGGTCATTTCCAAGTGTTGACTGAGTAATGTAAAAAACATCAACTTCTGGGAAGGCAGCATGGTTTAAGCCATCAATGCAACACATCAGGGCACAAAAGGTTGCTGTGTGAATGCTCATTGTTTCTCTTTTACCCCTTATGTTTTGTTGGTTGATACTTTAAGATCTTCATTATTTGAATTGCTGCATCTTAAACAATGCCCTGTCACACAGCTAACAAGGAACGTTTTTTCATCATGTTCTGCATACCGCAGAATCCTAATGCAACTGGAATGTGGTACTGAGAAAACACACCAGGTTAAGTAATTTCAGATGAAAAAGCATTTAAACAGAAACCCATTTTCCGAAGCGTAACAAAGAACCCAAAAGGATGGCCTCCTTACTGTAATAAAGATCATCCTCCTCTCTTCCCTAGCATAAGTGTTTTGGTCTTCTTGCCATCATCTTCACATATTAAATTTTGTATGTCCCATTTTTATTACATTAAAAACATTTGTGAACTGAATGTTTTCAAAAATAGTGGAAGTTAACAGTATTCAATATCCCCATGGTTGCTACTGCTAAACTGTAACACTTTAAACTCATCTGAACTTCGCAGCCAAGAAGTGCAAAAAAGAAAAACAATAATGGAGAGAAATTGCTCTTATTTATGTGTAGAAAACCAAACCAATACTGTATCAAATTTTAAAAATTAGAGAGCCAAAAATGAATTACTTTTTCCACAATTAGCCGTCACCTGAGCCATGTATTTCCTGACTCCACTGTGGGTTTTGATGTTATTTTTACTGGGCTATCAAAAGCTAGACTGAGTCAGGAGTCTCACTTATGTGAAGCTAAATATTACAACAGTTTTGTAGTTAAAACTCATGGATACTCAAAAACATTTATTCTATTGTCTAGACATCTGCTTGCCAGGAACAGGCATGTTTGTATAGATAAACAGTTGTATTTACATCAACATAACTCAAGACTAATGATGCTCTCCCCTAGGTGGGACAGCTCAATAAGCAATTTGACTAGCAAGAGGGATGCTGTGTCACAATAAACTGCTAGGTGAAACCAGTTCCCTTGACTTCTGCCAGGGAAATAATCTGAAATAATCAGAGCAGGAGGCTGCAGAAAGCCCCGGGAGTGATTTCATGCTCAACATGCTGAGCACACCATGTTTGCAGCTTTCAAAGAGAGCTTGAACTAGCAGGCAAGCATTTCACAGGGGAAAGTACTTTCTAAGGATGAAAACCTCACCTCTGGAGGGCAGAGAGAACTATCCTGAAAGTTGATCTAACAATGACCCCATGCATCCTGGATATACAAGGAACCAAGACTGAGGTTACTCTTCTTATTTAAGTGTTGAAATAAAACAGTTAGCAAGATAGTTGTTATTTCTCCCATGTCTGTCTAGCAAACTTCTGTAGCTGACCCTCAGTCTAACACCAAACACCATAGCACTCAGGTGTCACTCCCCCTGAACTGACTAACCAGCCCATTCCTGATACGCTATTCAAGCAGAGTCAAGCATAGCCCAGCACTGTAGTGCAACAATATCAAACCTGCTCCTGCGCCTTTCTCTCCTACCCCCCAAAATAATAATAATTCAGAAATCTGCAAAATAACTGCCTTATTTATAAGGACACAGCAGCATTTAAAAAACTTGGGAGATTTAAAAAAATTATTAGTTCCTCAGGTTGTTTCTCCACTAACAGTGCCCATATTTCTTTACATAAAGAGAAAAAAGAAGAAAGAAACAACATAACAGAGGGAAGAGTATATAAAGCATATAAAGTACAGAACACTTCAGTTTGGGGAAAAAAGGTAAGCCTTTGACATTACAGCCTATAATACTATATTTCACCTACAGTACAAGAATACATATTGCTTTAACTCATCTTCCTTTCTGCATTAAATCAGACAATAAAACTACTCATCTATTTCCAGTGGAAGGAAGATGGTGAACTTGTCCCCAAGGAAAATAAACTTGAAATAGAGTCATACATAGCAACTAATTAGTTCTCTTGCTCAGTACACAGTGACAGACCATAAAGTTAAATGATGTTATAAAGCAGTAGGAAAAAGAGAGGAAAAACTGCTCAAGGTTCCTCTACAAGTGTCAGTAGAAAACCTTTTTCAAAATCAGCTGCTTAATGTAAACTGTTCTAGGAAATGCCTCTTCAGGCTGTTGCCATATTGCATTATTCATTTAGCACACATCTAAAATGATTTCTTACCCTTAAAATTAATGAAAAGGCAAATTTGCTTTCTAAATGGCAGAAGTTCCGCTCCAGACAACATAAATCACAAATCACACCCTTCTCAAATTGGACCGTTGAAAAACATTCTAATGGTGGAAAATCAAAACCAAACCCCAGAACTCAACTGAAGCTAGCAAATTGTTTTTCATCATTTCAGTCAGTCTCACAAAGGGGAAGACTGAACACAAACCTACACATTCATTTAGACATCAAAGGATATTCCAGAGCTTGCAATTAATACAGGAAATGGTACAGATACACTTACTTGAAACTGCAATGCTGTTATGCATAAGCAATATTGCACACAGTCTGAACACCAACACGTTTGTCCAAGATGGAATAGGGTTACACTCAACAGGGTACTAAACCAAACATCCTGCAGGTAACTTATCACTCTTCACATGTTGGTACCAATTTTGTTAATGTTACTCACATACGGATCTACTAACAGGTAACACAAACAAGCCTCAAAGCACAACCAGTGATAAGAAGAGGCATGGAGTTCTTCTGAAGCCTTTTGGAAAGGTGTAACTATTTCTCCTTTCAGGTATCTTTGGGTACTTTTATGCCAAACTTTTACCTCATCCCTAAGGATAAAAAAAATCTACAGCAACCCGAAATTGTACTGGGTGAACGCTGCAAGGAGAGGGCTGCATGAAAATACCAGGGGCTGCCCCTTGCTGGGCACAGCTGGTACCACAACAGACCCACTGCAGGACATCGCTGAGCCCATCACTCAAGCTTGCTGTGCCTCTGTAAAAACGTATTTAAGAAAGGGAAAAAACAAAGCATGGCAGTAAGGAGTAAAGACAAAAGTGTGAGAAGCAGCCCAACAGACAACATGGTCAGTGCAGAAGGAGGGAGAAGAGGTGCTCCAAGAGCCGGAGCACAGACTCCCAGTGAGCCCCTGGAGGAGACCATGGTGGAGCAGGCAGAAAGAAGCAAGAAGACAGGAACAGCGAGAAACTGCTATGTACTGACTGCAGCTACCCACTCCCAATGGCCTGACACCACCTGCTGCATCAAGGGACTGAGCATAACATGGCGTGATACCAAGGAAGGACAGCAGGGCCATTAGGAGTGAAAGAGTGAAGCTGGGCATGAGGAAGGGGACAGAAAAGGTGTGGGTTTGATTTTTGTCTTTTTGTTTTGTGATACTCAAGATCATTAGTTAAATATTTATTTAATTTATGATAATTAGGTTAATTTTCCCCCAAGTTGAGTCCATTTTGCCTGCAACAGCAAATAGGAAGCAACCTCCATGGTCTGTACCTTGGCCAACAAACTTTATTCTCCCTCTTTCCCTTCTACGTCGCCAAGGAGTGCAAGTGAGGGAATGTGGGCAGGGGAGCAGCTAGGTGGGAGTTTGGTTTAGCTAAACCACCACAGAAATGAAGTTAATTTCTCTTCAGAAGCTTAGTTAGGGCAGACTGAATTAGAGAGAAAATCACTTCTCTCAGGAATCTGTGTCTTGCAAAACTGGATTCATTAGTACAGGCGCAACTGTAACTTTTGGAAAGATCAAAGAAACGCGCTATTTTTAAGTATTAGTTAAATTATTTTCAGGGAACGAAAGAGAAACAGCCACAGTAATTAAAAAACAAGACATGACAGAAACAAAAAACAGCATTCAATGTTTTTATGCTTTACATTATAACAGCATTTCCATCCAGTGTTTTACTGTTTTGTACCACAGTGCTGACACCAAACTTGAAAGAAGTAGAGCTGTTGGGTTTTAATTCTGATCAAATACAAAAAAAATAAACAGAAATCATTATTTAAGATCATCCATTCCTTACATTCTGTTTCTCTCCTTGTTCTCATTCTGTCAAGTTTCTTCTGCTGCTCCCTCAACAGTGCCTGCTGTTGAATCTCTAGAGTCTGGTCATCTTTTGGAGGATCAGGATACATGTGCCTCAAGGCCATACGCGTTTCAGAATCTAGAGCAAAGACATGAAATTTAAATTCTTCCCTAAGCTAACACTTCTGAAAAACATTTTTAAAGAGCTAGGGACAGACACAAGGTAATAAAAAACATTAAAAAGAATAGTAACATTGCCCAAGAGGATAAGACACTTTCATAATGATTTTCTGTTAAAGGAGGAACAGAAAGTTACACAGAATCATAATTTGTTGGTGGGTAAAAAAACATAAATCTAATTCAGTCTACTTTCAGTAACAACGTAGTATCAAATGCGTAAGAGCCTTAAGAAATGCATAAGAAGCTTAAGAAATATAAGCAGCAAGGACTAGAAGCTAGGCGAGTACTCTGAGTGATAACTCAGCATCACAATGTGTATTGTGTGCAATTGTAGAAACAGACACACAGAGAGATATATACACATACAAAATGCTGTCTACAAAATATGCTGAATATGGCCAGTAACTATGAAAAGCTTGACATTTATTTCTCTCTTTAAATCCTGCATGGCATGCAAAAGGCTGGATGCTTCTCTATTTTTCTTCATCAGTAACAAGAAGATCTACCTGCCTTTGTGTTTAAGTTCATTAAATTCCCGGATATTCTCTATATCGACAGAATCTTGTGCCTCCTTTGAGGAAAGTCGCCGTACTGGAGCCTGCAGACGAAGCCTGGCCATCTCAAATATGTCCTTTTGATTCTTCTCTCTCCTCCTGCTTGAAAAGTTTCTAAACCAAGCAGAATAAAATTGAACTTTGTAATATAAGTAAGTTGGATGGAAATAAAATATTGATAAAGTTCCTACCTTTTATCTTATTTTTATCTAAATTTATCTGAATTATCTTTTACCTACACAAAGCTATCAAAACAAGAAAATAAATTTGAAAGTAATGACACCGCATAGCATGTTAGAAAAAGGGATAACTTAAAAAAACACTCATCATTTATGGAGTGGAACCAAGACTGAGGATCTGATTAACCTTCACCAACTATTTGGCATGATTAACTAATTATTTTGGAAGTAAGTAAGCCAATTTTTTTTATTGAAAAGTGCATGATATTCAATAAAAAAGAAAATACTTCCAACAGCATTATGCTATTCACAAGCATATTCATCAGCACTAGTACTGCAGTTTACAGATACAAATTACACCCCAGGAAAAAAGGTAACGAGATAAATTTCTGCCACAGACATCTACTCTGGACCACTCTCCAAGACAGGATATTGCAACTTTCTATCTTACTAGTACAACCATTCTTACAATAAACTTTACCAAAGTTCTTCAAAAAACAAACATATACATTAGAAAAAATTAAGAAAAGTTCATATACAAGTTCTATCTTTACTTTTCCATTTCACTCATGTGTATTAGCCACCTAATAATAACTAATAATACACAGTACCCTTGAGTTGCTGCGCAAAATCTAACTTTTAAAACTGAAGACGAAATTCTCACTGTTTAATTGGTACATCATCACCACTGGTCGCATTTAGCAACTGTTCCTGCAGCCGCCTCTCTTCACTACGAAGCTGTTTTCTCATCTCTGACAATTCATTTATCACGTTCTTTCTTTCCTCTGGAATTTAACACAAACAATTTAAAAATAAAGAGTGTCGGAGAGACTTTTCTGCCCATCTCATAAATGGAAGGTGAAAACTAAAAAAAAAAAAAAGTGAGATAATGAACTGTTAATTCCAAAAAGGATTATAGAGGCACAAGAATCACAGCATTTGATACACTGGAAGTTAGGTCACAGCTTGTATTCTGACACTGCACAAGGATCAGATCCCCTGAACAGCAGAAAGCATCCAAACTTCCACAGAAATGTTTCACTGTATTTAAAAAAAGAAAATGAAATACCAGCAACCGGGTGCTGCCAGTAAATAGCCTTATTTTGAAATTAGCAAATCCACACAGTCCCCAGAGTTCCAGAGGGAGATGACGAACTGAGGTGGTATCAGCAAGCACACAACCTCATTTCCGTTTCCTGACTCAAAAATGGGATATTTGTCTGCTAAGTGCAGACTCTCATAAGTGTTCAAGAGTTCTAATTTCAACACTTATTTTTAGTACATGTTTATGTCGACTTTTTAGATCTATTTTGGGACTAAGCTGTTTTTTTACAGTCAGGACAGCCTTCCTCCGCAAGTTAAAACGGTTTCATCAATTCATTATTTTCCAAATAACATGCTTAATAATCTGATATTTTACTGACCTTTTCTGAGTCCAGAATCTAGAAGGCAAGCATGTTTTTCTAGCTTAAATCCTCAAACATAAAATTTAACTCGCGTATCGTTATTTCTGTCATGACAGATGATCTGAGTCAATTGATTTCCTAGAGCTGCATTAAGAACCACTCTCCCCTCCATCGAGTGGAAGAGATGTAATTCCCCAGGATGGACTCAGGTATTGACTGCAGGTGGGTAGCATTTCAGGACATTATTTACTGTTACACTCCATGTGATGTTTCTTTTATACTTGTAAAAAAGAGTCAGAAGGAAAATTACTTCTTTCCACCTACATATTGCCAAGATAACTAACATATAAAGAGCAACGGAGATCCTCACAGCAGGTCTGAATTTTAAAACCACCACTGTAAGTGAAGAGGAACAAGCAGAGGATTGGGCAGATTAACAAAGGAAAGTAGAATTTAAGAGTTAGAAGCGCAACGCTCTACACATTTTTAGTCTAACCCTTAACACAGCCAATCCAACTCTCCCTGTCTTGACTTAAAGACCAGTTTTTCCTATGCTTCCCATGATTATTCCATTATCAGAATTTTTATTAAAAAATTTCCTGATTAAGACACATAATAAATACATTTTTATTCTACATTAATACAGCAGAGACACTGTACTAATAAACTGATAATATTAAGACAGAGGGAACACATAGAAATGCAGACTTTGTAAGACTGTTCCTTTGCAGGTAAGAAAGAGAACTGTAACTGAGAACAATTTTGTTGTAATAGGAAGTGAGCTTGCAATAAAGATGATACCTACCAAATGCACGCAACTGATTTCTTCTAGCGGGGACAGGTGGAGAAGGGGCCCTTGGTTGTGGAGGATCCTAGTGATCATAATGAATATGAAATGTTGATATGTCAAAGGAAGAAAATATAGCAGACAGAAGTACATTTCATTTCCTTGTTATATGTCTAATTTAAATTAACTACCTCTACTTCTGGAAGACAGACTAGTAACTTTACAGGTTGTTAATGCCTAAGGTTTTTTAAAATCTCATCTTTAGCTATGTAATCTAAATTACTATGATAATACCTATAATGGACTATTCAGAGATCTAAACAAAGCTATACCACGTACTGCAAAGACAGAAATAAGTTGACCTTCCTCCAGAGCATTCCTAATATTTAGGTAAAAAAACTGTTTTGAGTAAGGTCTAAAGTCTTACTTAAAACATTTTCTGAAGCTTCACTAAAAAGTATTTGCCAAATAATCCTTTTCATGGCAAATTTGTTTTTCTAAATTTTTACCCAGTTCATACAGTTGGTAAAAAAAAAAAAAAACAAAACCAAATAACAAAAACTGCATTCTCAAAAAAAGTCAGAATTGTAGCCTAAGATTCAAGTATCATAGATGATTACATTATAACAGCTAGGAATCAACTTCATGCCTGAGCTAAATTCTCTGGGTGAACACAGTGAGCTGCTAGTTCTTATCCTAAAACTTAGGATCATTAGACTCTTTGTAAGAGTCTAGACAGAGTATGTACACTCAAAAATGAGGTGCTCATCTCTACAGAATATGCATTTGCAGAAAAAAATAACACTGCCCCAGATTTTCTTCAGTATTTTGAATAAAATTGAACATTAAATTTCAGAGCTACAAGACTGGCTAATATAAAGACTGTCTCCAGTTATTTATGGTATTCTGGGAATAACTGGCAAATGTGAAAATATAAAATAAAAACATTAAGTAAATCAGTAAAAGTTTACTATAAAAATCATACTTGTGCATTGTAAGATGTATGGCTCTCAGCAGAGGGAATCCTTTCTTCTTTTCTTATTAATTTGTTCTGAAGAGCAGGAACAATGGGAGAAGGCTGCCCTGAAATCTAAAAGGAGGAAAGCAAGAAATATATTTCTATAGATTCGGAATAAAGTATTATAATCAACAGAAAGAGTTTTACTAATATTTTTCATTTGACAGAAAAATGTTTTTGTTTACTTTATTTAATTCGCTTTCAACTCTTAACTGCATAAAGTTCTTGCAAAAAATATTTCCTGTGATTATATTTTCTTCCTACAGTAATTTTAATCCCTTTTTTCTAAGAGGTAGGGGTTTTAATTTATGGTTAAGTTACATATCTTTTTTTTCCTCTAAACACTTCCATCGTATCTGTTTATTTTAGAGAAATAGTTTTATAATTTACTTAGATTTTGTCCATCAGAATTCTGTGCAATGGACTTCTTACATCATCCAGACCAAGGAAAAATATAATTAAGATACAAAGAATACCACTGTTAAAAAGCCCTACAGACACCTATATCATATAACTTTATTCTTATTTGTATTTGGGCCTTAGTAAAAGCAGGCCAGGGTACCTAACAGCAGATATAAAACTTAACTACAGAACATAGTTTGCTCTTATTTATATTGTCTTTACCTTTTTTTTAAATGCAGATTTAATCAGCAAATGCAGATTTGATCACTGTCTTTTATGATCAGCTGTTCTCTGTGTGTGTGCTAAGTATGACAGCTCAAGAAACTAAAAGGGCACTGACAGTAGAAGTCTAAGAAATCATGCAGTTCCTTTAAAATTCAATTATTTTTAAAAGCTAGAAAGTAGGATTTTTATCTTAGAAAGTCACTGAAGCATACCATCTTCTTTTCCTCTTCCATCTTTTCTTTCTCAATATGTTGTACAAGTTGTTCATTTTGCTTTCCTTCTTTACCTTTTCTTTTTTCTGCCTCTTTTTGCCTCTCTTCATCTAATCGAATTATTTCTTTATTTTTCCTTTTTCGCTGTAACACAAACATTATTAGTACATAAAAAAGACTCAACGTTATTGAAGTTTTGCTTTACTTGTCTTTGAGAAGTTAAAATTGCACATCAAAGTGATTAGTGTGAAATGAAAACTGTATTTCATTAGACTTCAAACATTCAAATTAAAAAGTATGCCACGCAAATATTATACATCTGCAGCCCTGGCTGTGCTAACATCACGTAAGAGAATTCCTAATAACTTCAATGAACACCAGTTTGTGTCCTGAGATCTGCTACCAATTAAACTGTAGGAGTAATTTCCAAAGATCCAGATTCAAACAAAACTTACTGCAAACATGCACCATGCTATCACAAGCCCACAGGGAAAATTATTATCCTGTCTCACCTTAGTCTTGTGTCTGTGAAAATTCATGACGCCACTTAGCTTCCTACTCTATACTAGACAAGCTCTATTATCCAGAGGACAAGATTCATCCAACTAGCTTGCTCATACTAGGAAAGACTCTAAGCTAAGTGTTTTTTCTTGGAAATCTTGAAGTCCTACATCCTGAACTGATCTTCCATAATCCTGCAAGGTACTGAGAGATTCTTCCATCACCAATAGCACTGTGTCCTTTTCCTACAATTATTTATGAGATTCTGAATTACGCAAATTCATTCCATTTTCCAAACCTGATAAATAAAACTTCGGGGTTTGAATTAAATCACAAATTTATCTCCAAGAAAAGTATTCATTAGATTGCTTGTCATTCTTCCAAAACAAGCAGTATTATTATCCCAAAGACAGATCCTAGATAATTAAAAAAAAAAAACGCTTAACGAAATCTTCCTGTACAGCTAAGTTCAGAATACAAATAATTCCATGACAGCTAGGCTTAAGAAGCTAACAAAAGACTGGTGGCTTGGGGTTTTAGTTTCTTTTTGTGCTTTTTAACTTGTTTGGGGGTTTTTTGGTTGGTTATGGGGTGTTTTTTTTAATTCACCAATTTGACAACGCTTTTTGTTGGCCTTATTTCCTTTAGCAAGGAGAGCACCACTGTCAACTATAAAACTATACAACTTTCCATAGAGGAATTAAAATGTACTTCAAGCTGGTAGTATACCATAAAAAGTGAGAAAAATGTGCTAGTTATTACCAGCAATTTTGAACATCTCCAATGGTTAATGCAGACCCATTTTAAAACAAAGAACAATTCACAAGCCACTTCCCAGTTTGCCTTCTCAATCCAGAAGACAAGTATTACAAAGGGTCAACCTGAGATGGAAGAAAGTCAAGGTATCAAAATACTACACCTCCTCCTCTTTCTTTCTTTCCTTCTCTTGTTCCTCTTCATATGCCTTTCGAATCCTCATCCTCTGTTCTGCTAGCTGTTTTTCTTCTTTTTCTTCTTCCAGTCTCAATTTTTCTCGCTCTGCTTCTTCCCTACGTCTCTTTTCTTCCATCTAGAAAATAAAGCAAAGTAGCATCCAACTTCAATACTTACCATCATGATCTTCTATGACTTCTGCAATACCTACTTGCACAAAGACTGTATGAAGCAACTGAAAGAATTATAGGCTCAGTCATACATTTCAGCTTCAAAATTCCTTTAAAATGAGATTGTTTCTCTTGGGTCATTATTTACAGAACCAACTTCCCATAAGAACACAAATTATAAATGCTACTAATAAAACCTGGATTTTTCCTAACATTAACTCCACTTCACATGTGCTAGAGTAACACTTTTCTTTGCTGGGTAAATAAAGGAATACAGGAAACCAAAACAAAAAAGACATACCAATTATCTTTTTTCCTTTCTACAACTATAGTTTTTTTTAGACACAGCACTGCCTTACTAAAGGCAAAGGTCTGCCCATTCTTTATTCTTTTCTGCAGCACTATACATAGAATAAAACCTTGATCTTCTCTTTTTAAGAGATCCACATCAAATTACTGTGTGACATTCATATTCTCTTAAATTATCTAGGATTTCCCTGATATTGATATTTAATTAATTTGGTATTTAATTCTTGCAGCATAAGATTATATGCAAAGTATTACAGATAGAAGATAGAAGCTGGTAGAAGAATAGTCATACTTTATACACCTATCAATAGGTAACTACACTATTGTTGTCTTACTGACCACCATTCCATTCTGATGAATGTGCATTTGTATCACATAGACTTCCAAGGGCAAATATCTTTGTTTCTTTACATATTTATGTATTCAAGCTTGTACTGTATGCACAGTTCAGAACTCAATACTGTATTTCGAGAACTGTACTTAGAGAAAAAAAAACAGACAGAATCCATATTAATGAAGCCACTATTAACAGCCTCACTTTTATGAGCATCTCTTACGTAAGGCAAAATCTGAGACTCAACAGCATACAGTTCTTAATGCACCTCTTGTGTACAGAGTTGGATATGACTAAGTAAAAGCTTTTGTCAGCAGTGATTATTTACTTCAACATTAACTCCTGTTAAAATTTGTTTAACCTGATGAGAACTAGTGTGCGGATTCACCTGTAGACGAAGAAAGTTCTTGTACGACTCCTGTCGCTTAAGATGCTGTGGAGATGGTGGTTCACCGAACACATTACCTCGAGCAAAAGGAGAGGTCTGTGCAAATTCAAAACCTAAGAGGGGAAGGAAAACACAGGTAAATATCAAAGCAGATTTAAGACAGCAAGCCAGAGTGAAGAAGCAGGAATCTGAGACGCTTGTTTCAGATGATAGTTCATGACAGCCATAATTCAAGGCAACAGCTGAAAACAATATCTGGGAATAAAAGTTCTTACATTGCCTGGCTAGAATACTGTCAGGTTTTAACTGCTTAGACTAGGGTCAGGTCTGGAGTACCACAGTGCTCTACACCTTGCAGAAGGTAAAAAGATAAAGATGTGTTAGTTTTCAAATAGGAAAATAAAATCCCTGAAACATGGAGGCAGTGCACAGGGCTGCATATGTACCCAATTTACCTGTAATGCTTTAAAATTTGTTAACCTAGTTACTGAACCAATTTCACTTTACCTGTAACACCATACATCTGCAGCTCCTTCTCCTTTTATTCCTACTGTACAGTCGTATTTTATTGTGTCAATTATAAGAAATATGTATGAAGATTTGATTAGATAACACTAAACCCAGAAAACTAATATACTGATCATGACTGTTCAGTGCTAAACGTTACCGGTTATCACTGCGATAAGAAAATGCATTTTCAGTGCACATAGTGACAGCAATGAAGTAGTCTGGGAGAGAAGCGTGATAGTGACTTTGCAGGTAGAGAGAACTAACTCTATCACAGGACTACCAGAAAGGAGTAAAGAAACTGGAGAATTTTGATCACTAAGACCTATAAACAGAGCTATAATACAGTATTTTTAAAAACCTGCTATTATATTTGTAGATGCTCCTGTGTTCTCAGGTCTTGGGGAGGCCAAACTTAGGTCAACAGATACATTAGCCCTTTTATCTTCATATAGTCTTGCATCTGGATTATGATACGCATCTTCATTTTGCTTGTGTATCATATTCAAGTCCGCTAAAGGAAAGGGGAAATAACTGCTTATAATAACTTATTCTCATAAAAGGCACATTCACCAAGATTCTCAAAAAAAGAGATTTTTGAGCAGACTCAACTTCTTATGGGCATACTGACTATGGGAACAAAAAATTTATGGAAAGACAAGAACATTGAAGCTGTAAGTAAAATATTAATCATTAGGAACTCCCTGATCAAAGTATTTATTTTGTTGGGTTTCTTTTGCCAGGAATGATTCTTCAGAGCAAACCTCCCCCCTCCCCTGACCAAAAATGCCATGAAATGGAAAGATAGAGAGCTCAAAGACAAGAATGACTGACATGTCTGTGTTGAGCAGCATGTATTCAGAAACCACCCCTTCTTTAAAACTGCAAATTAATTTTGAGGTTAGTATTAGTATTTTAAGTACCGCATCTCTACTTGATTACAATAAGGGCAATAAGCATAACTGAACATTGAAATGCATTTTCATCTTCGTGTCTTCAGTAGTAACCCAGGTGCAGATTTCTGTACACAAGCAAAACAATGCCATCCAACAGTTACACCACAATTTACATAGTGCCTCCCATATACCACAAAAATTGCTGATGAGAGATGTTAAAATAGCGTTTCTGATAATTATAAAAAAGAGAAATATAACCCCCATTTTCAAGAAGGGGAAAATGGATGAGCCGGGGAACTACAGAGCAGTCAGCCTCATCTCTGTG
>JANRGW010007767.1:21342-38813 GCA_024733675.1 Psilopsiagon aymara
AAGCCAGGAGGAAGCAGAGACAGGACACCTGACCCAAACTGACCAAAGAGGTATTCCATGCCACAGCACATCATGCCCACTATATAAACTGAGGGCAGGTACCCAGAAAGGCTAGATCACTGCTCGGGTCAGGCTAGGTATCGGTCGGCGGGTGGTGAGCGGTTGTATTCTCCTCTTGTTATTTCCCTTATCATCATTATTATTGGTGGTAGCAGCAGTGGTTTGTGTTGTACCTTAGTTACTGGACTGTTCTTATCTCAATTTGTGGGAGTTACATTCTTTTAATTCTCTTCCCCATCCCTCTGGGAGTGGGGGGGAAGAAGGGAGGGGGAGTGAGAGAGCAACTGCAGGGCTGACTGGGCTTAAAACATGACAACTCTATTTCTTTCCCTCAAACTACACTATGAATTTATCCATATGTCACTCAGGTGTCATAACACTAAAGCTACAATTATTAATATATAAGCTGTTATCTAATAAGTGCTCCATGCTTTGAAGATACTTGTATTACCAGGAGACATTTTTTAAATCTAATCAGAATTCAACATTATATTCCAATAGCAAGAAAATGAATTTATTTCACATTAAAAATCAATAGCTATAAAACTGTAAGACACTCACTCAGATGCTAAAGGCAAGAATTAAGAGAGCTAGCCCAGGCCAAGATTTTGAAATATAAAAATCTAACTGCACCTACCTTCTATTTTTATTTTAGATAAACTATCCCTGAAGGACTCACTAAGAACCAGGATCAGGAATTTGAGTTAATCTTACATCTATTTCAGATGTACTAGAGAAGTGGATGAACAACTTGCCTGGATCATAGCTATCCCTTAGCTTACTGCTCCCATCTTATATGAAATAACATTTGGGAAAGAATAAGCTTTAAAAAGCATTACTGCTGACTGCTATTTATACAGCTGTTCATCAGCAGTGTTACTTGGGTAAATTTAAATATTCCACTTAACTTTTTATATTTATTCAAGCATGCTTCCATTTTCCATGTCACAAGTAGAGATTTCTAAGTCTAGGAGATACTTTAAAAAAAGAAAAAGAATTAAAAACACCCTCCTCCTGAAAAATGTTTAAATAAAAGTCTTCACAACAGACTTGAGCACATTTGTATTGCACATGATTCTAACTGCTTGTTTTCCTTCTTCTTCCTTTACTATTGCATCGTGTCCTTAACTCTAGCTGACATATCCCATGTTTCCCATTTTGTTCAAATTGCACTCTTTGAATGATTCTACAGAAATCAAAATAATAACTCACTTAAGTATTCCTAGAGAGCATCTGCTTGAAAAAAGTACATCTATTTGTCAATAAAGGGCTACCAGTGCTGCAAAACAAGGAACATCATATCTGAATAGAGCCTTTACAAGAGCAAGAAAACATCACAATTTTGGCAAACATACTTATCAGATTTCCTTTTGGATCTCTGAGAGGGGCACCACCACCACATTTTCCCCAGGGGTTGTAATTCCTCATTTCTGCTTCTAACTTGGCTTCATAGCGTTCCTTTTCCTCTTTCTCTTGTCTGCGTCGTTCCTCCCTCTCTCTTATCTAAAATCAAACCAAAGTCAGTTGCACAAAGATATCAATATATTGATATATTGAGTAATCAGTAATATTGAGTAATCAATATATTTTAGCTGGAAGTTAACAGAGCAAACTGAGAGCTATAATGATGCATTTCCCCATCTGTATCAAGCAAACCACAAACATTTCACTGCCTATACTGTAGCAGTATATTGAACACTGTTGTTGAAACATGCACGTCCAGAAATCACAGAAAAACATAGATACACATTATAAGACTTCAAGGTTTCAGAAAAGTTCATAACTGACACTTGCAGCAAATCAAAACTCCCATAATTCTGAATCTCTGATACAAAGATTGCCTGGAAATGAAACAGGCAAAATCCTACAATACTACAGCAGCACTTGCTTCTCTCAACTTGGGATGTTTTGTTTAACCAAAACTTAGACTAGAGATGACATGAGATAAAGACTCCTAACAATGAATGATTTAATAGAATGCTACACAGCTCTAACCATTCATAAAATAGTTTTCTGCAGTAATACAGGATGATGTATGCAAATAACACAGAACTGTTCATATGGTCTGTTCTTCCTTTTCTTCAAAATCAGGTTAAATTTAAGTAACAGTCTCCTAATAACTTCATGTAGCATTTATAAAGAGAGCAGCTGTTAAAAAAATCCATTTTCTGTTCAAAGCCTTTAAAACATTAGCCACCATGCAGGTAGCTGTGCTTTCCTGAAGTCTGTTTTAGCTGTGCATCAGATAAACACTTCTCCTTATTAAATAGTCTTATCTCCTAAGAGATAAAATAAGTCAACACAAAGACACATTTAGCCCCCTCAACTGTTAACAAAAATGGTCAGTCAGGTTTGTCTACAGGAAAAGAAGCAGAATACCTTCTGTTTGCTTTCAACCATAAGCAGCATAGTAACTTTGAAAGTCTGTATTTTGCAACATTTTTGAGACCTTCATGTCAAATTGTGCAGCCTCTCACATGGCAAGATAATATTTACTTCTACAGAAGTATAAGTGAAGACTACAGTGAAAAAACACCTTCAGAGAACATAAGTACAGTATCAGACACTATTCCCACATGTCTGTTCTTAATTTTAGTTTAATTGGAAGCCTCTTCTTTATCCCTATTAGAACTAGAATATTTTTATAGTAATTATTAACCTCCACTGAACAAATACAGAAAGAAGAGTAAGAAAATGTCAGTGCCACTGAACTAGGTTCTAGCAAAATCTTTTCTGAAATAACACATATTATCATGGTCGAATACATTTTATGAATAAAAACTCTCATTAGGTGCAGCTGCTAAAAACCACTAAGATCAGAGGGAACCAGGATGCCTACTGGAAGACAGGAGACTCAAGAAATTTCTCTAGTCTATCAAAAAGGAAGCTGAAAAGAGGTAAGACACTGGAA
Source organism: Psilopsiagon aymara (assembly GCA_024733675.1). Taxonomy (NCBI): domain Eukaryota; kingdom Metazoa; phylum Chordata; class Aves; order Psittaciformes; family Psittacidae; genus Psilopsiagon; species Psilopsiagon aymara. The sequence continues at coordinate 24,314 of JANRGW010007767.1, forward strand.
GTAAACATTAGGGATGTTTCTGAATTAGTACCCAAATGACCATGAAGAACTTAGTGAAAGTAGGGCGTTCCTAATAATTACAGCAACTATGCTCAAAAGCAATCTTCCAATAGGAAGATCAGAGCAATACATCTCATTGCTTTTAAGATGCTGGAGAATGCTTACAATAATAATTATATAAAACTCCATGTCTGGAACTAATCGGCTGTCAGTCTTAACATCCTCTCTGCCTCTAAAAAAAAAAAATGAAGAGCTAAAATGAGCCAGTCATAGGAATGAGGGAAAGTGGTGAAGGGAGAGGAGTTAAAAAAGCTTTTTACTTGTAAACTAAAATATGTTTGAAAGAGTATTAGAGTTACAACTATTGTATGATAAATGGTAAAAGAAGAAAGCATCAGAAGCTTTATCACTCAGTACCTGCTGTTGTAATTCTTGTTGATAAGACAATGTTGCCTCTTTGGAAGGCTTTGTTTTTTCTTCAGACAATACTCCTGTGGTTAACTGTCCATCTCCTGAATTCCTCTGTCCAGTGCTACTTCTGAATTAGAAAAACCACACATTTAGAAAGAAAACATCATAGGGTCCAGAAGGGGAGAGGTAGAAGGGAAGTGAGGTAGAGAGCTGTTAAAAAATAAAAACAGTTAAAAAAATAATAATTTTTAAAACCCTGCCTGAAATATTTAAGAGCTGCTGCTTTCCACAGCCTGGCTCTTCATCGTCTCAAACATTTTCAGAAATCCATAGAAAAACATGATTTCACTGAATAATGTTTAGATAGAAATTCTTCACTGAAAGTCTGAAGAATTGTCTTTAATGTACTTTATTTTCAACGCATATCCATTTGTCAGCAAAACACTTCCAGCACGAAAAGTGCGTCAATACAGAAAAAATACAAAGAATATGAATAAAATAATACTTACACAGATTGCTCCACTGGGGCTTGACCTAAAGAAGGATCCAGATTAGGCGCGGGTTGCATTCCCATCTGTAGATGGCCCATACCCGTGCCATCTAAAGAGTACAACAAAAAACAACTAGTGTTTTAAATTTTGAATGCTCAGATATAATCATTTGCCCTTACTTAAAAGAACAAACTGCAGAATTACAAACAGGACTCTCAACTTCTATAACAAACTTTTCTAAGAAAGGAAAATAAGAAAAAGCAAAAAAATAGAAAAAAATTAGAAAAAAGGAAAAACAAAGAAAAAAGAAAACAAACACCATACAATCCATCCCTTCCCCTACATATCATAGTTGTTTCACTCATGAAATCATCATGAAGCAAAGTATAAATTAAAAAAAAAAGGAATTCTTAAGAGAAAAAGGTTGATCACTTCTTACAGTTCCTTTAAAAATATTTAAAATCATATCTGGATTGTAATAACACCTAAACATGTAATCAATTATAACATGATTAAAGCAATTTAGAAAATGATGCTTTCATTACCAAAACTATGAAGAAAATTAACTGGGAGGAGTAGCAGCTAAGTAGCTGAGACTTGAGCTTGTTCAAGCAATTAACAAGATTTCTAGATTCCATATCCTCTTTTGCAGTTGGAGAAAACTATTTCATTCAAAACCAATACTGGCAAAAAGCCTACTTTTCATTCAATACACATCTAAGAAATGAGTTTAAATTGCTATTATTAGTTCTACATTATTCATCATTTCACTAGATGAAAAGCAGTCATCTGAGTCACTAACAACCAATCCACATAAAATCATCAACTTACAATACGCAAGATAGGGATCCAAAGGATTCCTAACCCCATAAAAGTAATATGCATCGTCATAAGGCGTTCTATAGTTGTCTGTCAGCACTGGTGGTGGAGGTGGTGGCATCGGTGCAAGCCTTAAAGAAAAAGGAACACAATTTTTTGTTTTGTTGTACCACTGAAAAGAGATCTTTAAAAGAAGAAAGAAGGCGAGGGGGGGGAAGGGAGAGAGAATTCACTATGGGAAAATTCTAGATTTAGCTTAGCCCAAGGCCTCTCATTAGTGCCATTCATAAACCTCAGCAGGGAATTAACCTTCCTCTAACAAGCAGTCCGTCAACCCTCACTATTCCAGAAATCTAAAGAACATACACCAAGTATGCCTTCTTTAACTGATTCAGTTAATGATACCTACTGGTTACATCAGTATCAGTAAATAAAATGAGCCAAGGATTAGTCTTCTGGTCAAAGCGCAAGTGGCACAGCACAACTTCAGCCACATGCCTAGAACTCCTTTTACCTCCCTAAACAGTTTAGTTTCAAGTCACAGCACCTAGTGGAAGCTGTCCTTGCCCACACTGCACTCCTGGGCTTAGCCCTGGGGGATCATTTAATTGACACAGTCTGAACTCCTGCCATATCAGCTTCCTAATAATATGGACACTGCTGGGCATGTGCCCAAGAATTTTTGTAATATGGTTCAAAATTATAGCCATGAACATCATTGCTACACCACGACCCTTATTCTACACAAATATACATTAAGAAAGAACTGTCCTCACAGGCAATCTGGCCTCCCCAGATTTTGTACAATAAATTGTGAAGAAACACACATTAAAAATTTATTTCAGAACAAAGTAGTTTACTTTTCTATTAATTGTCAAAGCATTATTTCTTCCGACATTAGTTCCCTGGAGAAGGATCAATAGCACCAGTGAGGTCTACCTTACAGGGATAACATGATTACCAACAATCTTATTTAATGTGCAAAATGAACATAATGGCAAAAAACCTGGGAGCTGCTATGTCACCAAGAGTGCTGGCTAGTCCCCTGTGAAAGTCTTCATTCACTGGAGAGGCTGAAGGCACAGGTGTTTGGAAAGCCACCCTAGGCTTTTCAGGAGGTACTTTCTCTTCAAAAGCTCTTGCGGTCAAGCCAAGCTCTTTCAATCTATTTGGCTGAAGCGGGGAAAACAAATAAGCAAACAAAACAAAAGAAAACAAACAAAAAAAAAAAAGGAAAAAAAAAAGAGAAAAAGGGAAAACAAACAGAACAGTTACCTTGTTATTACTAGGAAATACTCTGAACCTCCATTTAGGTTGCATGAAACACTTTACTGGGTCCCAAGTAGCTGTTCAAATTTTGGTAATTGCATTTTTTTTCTCTCACGAAATTACAGGAAATCTAATACTACAAGGAAATTTAGCATGTTTATCACAGATTTACAAAAGCCAACCTCTTATGGCAGGTTTCAGGAAGTACATGGCTCTAGTTAGGGCCAGAAAAAAAGAAACATTTTTACAGTTGTCTGTATTACAGGTTATCTACAGCTGCCAGTTTCTTACACAGAGCATTCTCATCTTCTGCAAAGGAAAAGTTTCTGAAATCCCTGCCCCAAGATTAAAATCGTTCATAATCAGTAAAAGCTAAAAATCAAATCCACACTGAGACTTTTTCCAATAAACATTTCCTTGCAAAATCATTATTTTATCTTTTAAGTTCCTTTGATTTTATTAAGTTTTTCATTCACAACAGTGAGAAGAGATTTGGGGGAGAGTGTTCATTTTAAAATACAAATATCAAATGCTTATTGATAACTGGCACCCTCAGAAGAAAGTCAAAGGCAACATGCAAATAATGTGAAGGCATGCAAGTCAGTTTCAGAACTATCTTATGACACCCAAAAAGCCCTTACACCAGCTGCTATGCATAAATATTTTAATGTTTAAATTAGTCCACACAAGAGAAGACAGAGAAAATTCATACATCAGGTAAAACAGATTTTGGTTTTGAATTTATTGGTTCTAACATTATAGTGCTTAAGTTAACATGCAGAGAAAGTAATAGCAGCTAAATATTAAATAGCTAACAGCCAAACATATACCCTACAATATGAAAACATTTCAGCAAAATATTAAATCTTTACCTCCTCATCACTTAGCTGCAAGATAGTACATAGAAGGTAGTTAGTACTCGCCAACCATGAACTACAGCACTGAGATTAAAAGTCTCATGAATATCTAGACATGAATACCTGTTTATAACACTTAGCTTCAAATTCCTAGAATTAAACACAAAATCAGATACTAAATATGAGCTACAACAATTGAAAACTATAATGTATTAAAGCTTTTTTTTTAACTGTTCTTTTCAAATTCAGCATCCTGAGCAGGAGAACAATTAAAACAGCTTTTTTCTCCAACAAGTTTAACGTATACTGCTCCTAAAGTGACCATGACTGCAGCTCTACACCTGATTTCAGATGCGACTGTGGTACTCAGCTCATCCTGGGGACTGTTTTATTTTAAACAAGCAGTATATACAACAGTCTATAGATTCATAATCAGTCACTGCTATTTAACCAACTTGCAATTAATCAAGCAATCCACCTAATTAGAATCTCTCCTGGAGAGGCAATTTAAAGCTAAGGGTGACTGATACTTAATGAATGTAGCAATTCTTCTCAATTGAAGGCTTTCAGCTAAATTAATGGGTTTAAAACATTATACATGCTCTGGACCTGCTCTGGATATAATTTTGTCCCTACAACATGCATTTTTCAGCCTCCAACTGAGATGCATATGGTGCAGAGAGTTCTGAAGAACAGCATGCTCCTGCCTAGGAAGCTTTGATTAGACAAAACTGTTTACATTGACCTTACAAGCCTGCTGTGCCAGAACAGCCGTGCTCTCTGCTGTTTTTCCTTTTCTCCTGCCTGGCTCCCAGCAGTACACTCCATTCCTCTCCCTTTCACCATCTGAATCCCTGATCAGCCAATCGACCAATCTAAGCCAACTAAAGGAGCTAAAAATTGAAGATTTTTGCCAGATAACTAAGCTGTGCCAGTCTGCAAAAGGGATAAAACATGCACTATTGATAATGTAGGCAGAGAGGGGCAGGAATACGCAGCCAGACCACTTGCTAGTCTTCTCTCTACCCATTAAGGAGTAGGAATTTTGATTCAGCTTCATTGCTCATCTAAATGCATTCTCAGTCTCCTGCCCCATGTGCTGCCTAATAGCATCTTACAGCTATTCATTCGTACACCTTCATTTTCTAGAAAGTAAGTTTCTTTCACCTCTGCTGCACCCTCCAGAAATAGCACAAATTTCTGTGTTGTAGCCTGCCCCCAAGACCAGCAAAACTGAGAATTTAAACCAGTTAAATTAAAAAACAGATTATTCTTGCTTGAGAAAGTTACCCTTCCTACACCTCCAACAGTAGATCTCTACTGCACCCAGACACAAAGGCTTCGGCAGTTAACAAACATGCAAATAGTCTGAGTTCTGTGACAATCAGCTTGCCACTAATGTTACTAGTGCTGACAATCTACTCCTTCATATATGCTAATCAAAATTCTAGCACAATCATCACCTTACTAAGGAAGTGGAACAGCAGTAACTCTGTTAAAACAAGCATCACGGTATTAAACATCTTTCTTTTTACAAAATCCTATAAAAAATGCTTGCAATCCTGAACAATATGTTTGATTTCAAAAAAGAAATACAAATTTGAAATCAAAACCTGCTACAGTTACATCAACTGGGCTGCAAAACAACTGGATTTTTTTTAATTGAAAAACAACAAAAGCTTCCTGCAACATCCTTTACATTACCAAGGCCAGGTTACTACTGCATGCATGTGCAAGCTAACACTGGACACTAAGTATTTTTTCCATGGTACCCACTGCTTGAACAAAATTTCCACTTGGTCACAGAAAATGTTTGACAACTTCTGCAAAAATATTTTCCTCTTAAGCTGAAAACGTGTATTGATTTACAGCCTTATCATCCCTGGCTTCAATTTTACCCTATGCTAATGCCCCGTAGGAAAAAAAAACACATTTACCATTCTAGAAAAACCTCTACAAAGTTTTGTGTCTGAGCAAGCACAGTGTACACCTAATAATAAAAATATATATATACATTTATATATACATGCCTATATATATGTGTGTGTGTCTGTATATATCTGTAGGTGAAAGAAAATCCAAGTTCCTTACCTTCTTTTCTGGGTCTTGAGCTCCAGAAGCAGCAACTGAGAGCTCAAGTTCCTTCTCACTGTTTTTGTTTAAAAAACAAAAACAACAGATCAGATCAGAAAACAGTAACAACTATACTCATTCTTTCAGAGTACAGACCCCACAACTCTCTAGTTAATATAGCTTTGAAAATACAGGACAACAAAAGACATGATTCCAACTTGATTTCTTCTGGAGTCAGGAAAGAGGGATAGATACTGTGTATTATCTGGAAATAAATAGAACTCTCATCTGGCTATCATCTATTCTGCCTAATAAAAATCCAACTCCTACAAAAGGACAAACCACCACATTGTTTTTTTACCACAACCCTTCAGGACACTTGCTAAATTGATTTTCATCCACATTACAGCAAGAAGTTTATAAAAAACATACTGAAACGAATGATTCAGAAATACAGCAGTAAGTAGGATATTGTAATTTCAGGACTCAGGCTTGCTCAGCATGTACAATTTTTCTGTCACAGTGAAGCCATCAATAGTAAACTATTTTCAATTATTTAAACCTTCACTAATATTACCATCTATCATTCAGTAGGCAGCTACTAACACATAACCAAGACAATTCGTATTTTATTATTCTACGTAAGTCAGACAGTCAAGTGCTTTGAAAGTGAAAGGTTACTTTCCTAAACGAGAGGGCAAACCAAGATCTATTTTCAACTTGACAAAGTAATTAGATATGCCTGTAGCGGCGGGGGGGGGGGAAGGGGAATAAAAAAAAGATAACTTCAGCTTCTTAGGAAACTAAAAAAAAATTTTTTTGAATGAAAAATATCTGTTTTTTCCTTTGTTCCACTGAAAGCTGTGAATGTGTTTATTTAAAACTAAAGCATTCACACTGATGAGTTTGACTGAATGCCATATTAGCTAGCTAGCTGGAATTCCTTTGTTATGAAATTTTTTCTTACAACACTGAATTCATGAAATGCCTTTACATTTTAGCCATTATCTTTAAAATAATATAGTCACTTTCCATTACCGTCTCTTATTTCGCTGCTGCTCAGCCATCTGTTCCATTAGTTCTTGCCTGTATCTCTCTTTTTTCCTTTGGAGAAGTTCTCGGTCCTGACCACCTAATGGAAATATCCACACATTTGTGTAAATGCTCTACAAAATACACAAAAGATACTGGACAAACCCATCCCATTTCAGTCAATTTAAAACATGATGCACAACAGCGTGTATGATTTGAGAATGTGCAAAGAACACTGGATCTTTATTGACTTAAAAAGATATATCTAGTTTTAATATGCAGTTTGTTTCGAGTACAGTGATCCAAACTACTAAAATTTTGATTACTATTGTTTTAATTTGCCTAGTTTCAGATAGTCAGGAAGCTACAAATTCCAAAGCTACGTGCTTAAACAGCCATTTAAAACCAAGTTACTTATTTCACATATTTTTTTCCCTAGTGCTCAACTAAGGAAGATACACTATGGCACTCCAAAATTATGACGTACTGCTCAGGATAAAAATGAAAGTTAAAACTCAAGAGAGCCAAACCCAAAGGCAGGAAAGCGGATCGTTCCACTTTGAGGATGGTTCTCGTGACTACTGGGACTTAGCAAAGCATTGGCAGATATGCATATGTAAAAGGAAATGGTGATAGCATCTACCATGGATTTTAAAGGAACACTGAAAACTTCCAACTTACACTAGTACCCCTACAGTAAGCATGGAGTCTTCTATTGTTCTAAAAACAACAACAACAACAAAACAAAACATCAACACTTTCTACATATTATGATTATCAAACACATGGACTCCTAACATATTTCCATACATAAAGTCACCATGGACATCCAGTAAAGTAGACCTGAACAATAAAGTGAAGTAACCTGAAAGGAAACTAAATAAAAATAAGCAAAAATACCCCAACAAACTAACAGATACAAAACACAAAACCAAAACATACAAAAAAACCCGTGATGCATGACTGACTTAATTTTTTATTCAATTACTGTGCCGGGACTGTAAAGTAACCGAAATGTGCAAAATAATTTCAGATTTTGTGATTTCTGGGGAGTATGAAATCACTTCTCATTTCCAAAAAACTCAAGTTTTAATTTACTTAATCTTTATACTTCTTTAACAATATTATTCTCCCAACCAGGACCGTTACAATATAAATTCACAACTGTGTGCACTCAAATTACTACAAGTGAGATGACTGACCATTACAACACCACTGTTTTAATGTTGCCTTTAAAGAGTTCAAAAAAAATAGCACTGAAGACCAGGGAAGTTCAAATGCAAAAATAAATGGCAATTATTCTAATAACTGTTAGTCAGCTTTTCCACAATTCAAACCCAGCCTGCCTTCCAAGGCTTCCATCTGAAGAACTACTACAGTTCTTTTACCCTTGTCTCATGCTTTTCTGAATTTAACTAGGAATGCTATGTTTTCAACAGTATTTCTCTCTACTACACTCATTGCTTCCTGCTAAATTTTATGGCTACATTTAAACAGTAAGAGATGATCAGAATCATCTGTTCTTGCCCAAGGCTGTGTCTTTAACAATACACAAGTTAGTATTTCTCCTATACTTCATTTCTTAAAAGAACTTAAGAATGTATCTAGGCCCTAAACTGTCAATGAAACCAAGAAAAAAATTGGGCTCATCAAAATTAATTAGAAAGCCCCATTACATTAACAGGGAAAAGGAACATGTTTTTCTTTTTTTTTTTTACCAGTCTTGGTGACAACTAGCACAAATAAAAAAAAAAATCCTAAGTTTTAATTATTCCCAAAGGAAAAAGAAAAATACACAAAGCAAGTCTAGCTCAGTGTCATTTGATAGGTTTTTATACATACCAAGAACAAGGCCTGTTGTATATGGCATTTCAGCTGCAGACTTGGCCTGTTCAGTAACTGAAGGACTAATCTGTACCTGATTCCTGGGCAAAGACAAAAAAGAAAATGGAATGTACTCAAGAATGTACTTGCAGTCTGTATGAAACATGATAGATGCACTTACATCATTATGCGATACATTTATGACAAACAGCTTTCCTAAAATCCAAACAAATATCACAAGCAAAAGAAGAAACCATCTGGCAAAAAGGCACTTCTCACAGTTCTCATTTGCCTGTGGTTTCTGAAGCCATCTGAAACACTGACTCAGTTGAGCACTTAAACAATGTTGATAGATTGAGAGGTGCCAGTCAAGAGTTTAGGTAAGGGCTTTTTACAAGTGTTCTGTTTCTGCCTCATCCACTTAAATCACTTCAGGACTTGAAAAGCCAAGACAAGAGGCAAAGAGAAATTTTAAAACTACTGTCAAAAAACAATTCTATGACACTCCAATTAAGAGTCTTCAACAGGAGAATAGGTCATCTATTGTTTCAAAACCAAAACTTCAACAGCTGCTTGCAAAGGAAACACGCTTTTCTTACATCCCAGCTGTAGGAAAAGCTATCAGTCTTTTCAAACAACATATAGGTCAGTTATCAGGAAAATACACTGCATGCCACACCTAGCATTTCCAGTTCTTGAGGTCTGCAGCACACGTGCTCTCTCCTTTAACTCATCTTCATAATCTGCAGGTGGGTCTCCTACTATTCCATTCAGAGAGGGCCTGAAAGAAATAGAGAATTATCAGCTATGCATGCCTAACAATGTACGACCTTAAACGGAAGGTCCAGCTGTTTCACGCAAATGGATTCTCAGCCCAAGTGCGTACAGGATGGCAGAACCAGTTCTGACAATATCACACAAATTTTCTAGAAATAATCCACTTTGCTAGCCTTGTTAAGGCAGCCCTCTGTCTGGAGTATGAATTCCCAAGCCTGCTTTCATGCAGCCTTTATCTATTGTCCCTGATTAAGAATTATGAGAGCTGAAGAGCATTTACACTGCATTAATTGAAACAGATTTTGCTGCTCTTAATCCCCAGAAGCCAACAAAGTCTACAACTCATTTCAGCACACAGCTATTGGGCAAGTCTGATGAAACAGTTAGTTCAGATATGAAAAGCTTCTTTATTGACAACCTCCCCTTCACTATGCCTCTGATACAATTTAAAAGAGAAAGGTAACTTCTGACAAAAAGATAAAGGTAACATGGGGAATACAAAAGTTCAGGAGCTAAAATCTGAATCATGCACATATGAAGTAATATAACTGAAACTTCAAATAATTCCAAAGATGCCAAATAATGTAGGGACACAAGGGAGTTTTTCCTGGAAAAAAAAAAAAATCTGGGGCAGTTGAATTTATGGGCTTTTCTTGCCTCACAAACTACTCTCTAATGAGGACTTCAAGTTACCTTGATAAAAGGCAGAAATAGGTATTCAATAAACCACCCAACACCTGCTAACAAAGTTATCTATTTTCCTGAGCTGGACAGAGCCATGGACTTCCTATTAAGCAAACAAAAAAATGCTAGGCAAACACAGGAAAAACCTCATGTTATTCTGTTATGTAAAAAAAAAAACAGACCTCTGCCCATCTCTGTAATTTAAATAAAAGCCAGTAATCAAAGGCGAAAGGATGCAAGCAAATTATTAAACATCGATTTGGCATCTTAACAACCTACAAGAACAACATGAAAGAGCAACATCCATCCTCTCAGCATAACATGATCTTTCATGATCAAGATCATCTTTTTGGTAATGAACAATCTGCTATTTACAATGCTGGCCACATAAGACTGAAACACAGTCAGTGATGAAAGGACACAGGGAGAAAACAAGGAAACAAACTTTGAGAGTCAAGAGGCAATCTTTTTTGTAAAAAGCAGCAAATGGCAGGCCCAGGCATATTGGCCCAATTCAATCAAGAAGCTGTTGTATCCTGTTTATATGACAGAGCTGGCTGCTGGGGACGGGATAAAGCATTCCTCTCACTTTCCTGTCACCATTTCTATTTGCTGAAATATGCCACAGGCCTGGTGTCTCCATCAAACAGAAATCTTTCCAAAAAAGTCCTGTTGCAAACACCTGCTTCTCCAAACTAATAAAGCCCATTTAAAACCATAAACACTTTAATACAGCAAATAAAAATACTCTTCCTTATGAATTTAGTTTCCATCCTGAATCAGATGTGTTCTGGAAAAGCTGACATTGTGCAGAATGAAAACGTAGAAAAAATACACTAATTCTACAGAAGCTGAGCTGTCAGTAACTAATAGAAGTGTTTCTTCTTGAACGGAGACTGAAAATAGTTAATAAAAGTTTAAGTGGAGTTCCTTGTGAAGAGGAAAGAAAGTACTAGATTACAAAGCACATTTAATATAAAAAAAGAGAATTTTCAATAAAAATGGAGCAAAATAGAAAATACACACATAGAAAACCCCAAACTTTAATTTCATGCTCAAATTTAAGTTCAGGCAATTCAGGGGATAGTCTAGCAACTGCTTTTAAAAAGATGGCACCAAGTTTGCCAATAATAGAAGAAAACTGAACTAAAACTATTTCAGTGTCCTCTCCAATTACACAATGAACTGCCTAGTGCTATATGAGTTTCATATTTATACAAGCATCATCAATCATTTTTTAATAACTAAGAATGTGTATACTATTATTCAACATGATACTGCCTACTGTTGGTTTAAACACCATCCCCGCTGGTATTTTACATTGATAATTCTGAGTATATTTTTTGAGAAACAACATAAGCCCTCAAACTTTATCAAACGGTCATTTTTATTTAAATATTAGGCTCCTTGTCCAATTGAATTAGACAATGGCAAACAGATACCTAGTAAAAAAAGAGAACATTCGTCCTTCAGGGTGTTGATCTACACAAGAGGATTAACATTAGTGTCAAAACTACAAATATTTTGGTTATCTTTGTTAGACACCAAGTCAAGCTTCTAGCTTTTTTCTTTCTGAAAAGTTGCAGGACAAGACATCCCTACCCTAAGCCATCTCTTGCTCATTTCTACCAATATTGCACTACAGTAGTTAATTTCTTTACTTTTTTTTTTTTTTCTTTTTAAAAAAGCTGGGGAAGAGTATGAAAAGCTATTTTTGTAGAGAAGTTATTTTAACTCTATTGTCATTTGAGACTGGAAAAGAAGTGTGACTTCATCCATTTTAGAAAACACTTTTGCACTAGTAGAGCGTTTCAGGGTTTGGTCTTCCCAGTTATTAATCTGCAATACTATTCAGGAAATTATCCCTGCAAACAACAACTCAAAAGATCATTTAACCAATCCTCCAGTAATTAACAATGAAGCATGATCACAGTATTTAACACTGCTGAAAGTGGTACAATTTGCCTTCTGTTTTTTCTAGAAGTGTTAATTCTCAGAGAGGAGGGGGAAGAAATGGTTATTTTGCCTAACCAGTGAAAGAAATCGGCTTTTCCTTCAAGAAGCTGCAGGAGAATAATTTTGGCAAGAGGCCCATTCCCATGATCTGTAAAGTGAAAAAATGTACACTCTTTAAGCATCTTTTTAAAATTTATTTACAAGAAACTTAATTGCTTCAGTTCATTTGAATTTAGCTGTAAAAAACACATCTATTTCAAGTCTGTTACTATTTCACACCACAACCCATCTGTTTTCGAAAGCAACTGGTTCTTGCAATGGAATAACCAAAGGTGGCCAGACTGCCAAACCCTGCCTAACTGGGAAGGTTATACTTATTTTTTTCCCTTTTCAATGAGTGACCTAGAGGAAAGATTAACCATTTATATCAAAGCAACCAAACTGACTTATCAGTTAACACAGTAAAGGCTGTTTAAGAATGAATGTTTTCTGGAAAACTACTCTTCATAAAAATGAATTGTGGACTTCCTTTCTCTGAGGTAATTTCTCTTGTACCCTCAGTTTGCTGTAATATATAAAATGCTCCCTAATGTATGATGTATAGTCCTAGGTATTGGTCCAATTTTAAACTATTTCTTCTAAAAATTATTCAAAGGTTTATTTTAAAGGAAGTTCAAAAATCCTGCATTCACATGAGAATCTTGACTATTTTTCAATAAGAAGTAAACATGGCTGTCAATACCACTACAGAAATAAAGGAGAAAACAGAATTAAGAATACCTTTCAGCATGAAAAAAACGAGGAGTTTTTCTGTCATAAACGCTTTCAGATCTAAATCTAGGGTCCATCCCTTCACTTATCTCAGGATCATAGTCCATTCTGTAGTATCTTCTACCAAAATTGCGATCTTCATCAAGTCTGTGATGCTTCCTAATAGGAATTACGGATTGGGTAGCAAATCCATGATGCCTTCGACTGGGAACACCCAAATCTTCATCAAGTCTTTTATTTAATAATTGACTTCTTAATTCAATGTCATCATCTAACCTATGATACCTGTCTTCCTCCAGCCATCTCTTGTTTATCAGCTGTTCATAACCTTCTGTAGAAGTAAAGGCATCCTTCTTGGGATGTTCTGCACTTGTATTAAAGGGCTGTACTTCTGCATGCAGTTCTGGCTGAAGCCTTGTAACAGCTACAGGTTTTTTATTCCTGTCCATCTCATTCTGCTTAATAGAAAAACAAATATTAAAAGATCTGGGTCTAAACAAATCACAATGAGCGAATTGTTCTTTTATCAAAAAGATTTTGATAAAACTATTTGTACATGAGAATAACAAAAACATAACATAAAGGTCCAACAGGATGACAAACAAAGCAGAAAGAAAAACCTCAATTCTCTAAATCTGATTAGATAAGCCAGCTGAGTAAACATAAATGCCCAAACATGTGTAAAAATCTTTATAGAGATTTACAGCCTCAGTTACAAAACACAAGCTGCATTTTTGCTTTTCCTAGGGTTCGCTGTTGTGTAGCTCTCCAGAATTTGAAGAACCCAGTAAGAATCAGGCACTGGATTTAAAAATATAAAGGATGCCTGAATACTGCCTCATAGCTGTCCTCATCGATTGAACCAGTTTTCAACTACACAACACTACAATACATTTGGAGGAAAACATCTTTCTCCTAAGAAAATAATCTTTCTGGAGACAGAGAAGAAATATTTTTCTTGATGGAACTTACAAATATATGGATATTTGCACTTGCTGTCTGCTGCAAGGAAGACAGCAAGTTTTCAGCTGTTGTGAGTACAAATACAAGTCCCCTCATGAAACAGCCTAGCCCTCACACTACACTTAAGAATTTCCACATTAAAAAAAGTGGAAGGCCCTCTTAAATCAAACCTGCAGGAGATGAAAGTTACAGATTATTGCAGCATATCACTGAAACTAAGGCAACAATATTTAAAAAAGAAAGCTTACCCATTCCACACAAAATTTTACAATGAACAAACAATAGAAAGGCTTTCTCGGACCAATACAAATAATAAGTCCAACGTAAAACTGTAAACCTGTATTACCTCTGAGTTTTTCCTCCCAAATTTCCTTAGCCTTTCGTTCCACAATTCTTTATCCCTGAGGTATTGATTGTACTCCTTGTTTCTTTCAAGACGCAGTTTCTCCTAAAATAGGCATTGAAAAGGGCCTCATAATTTTGCAGTTTTGAGTAGCTTTTAGCTTCACAGAATTGCAGTATTAAATGAACACATGCAAGCTGTGGCTTTGTCCCCTCTCTCCCCACCTCCCA
>JANRGW010007768.1:0-63517 GCA_024733675.1 Psilopsiagon aymara
TATTACTAGTAGTAGCAGTAGTGGTTTGTGTTATACCTTAGTTACTAAACTGTTCTTATCTCAACCTGTGGGAGTTGTATTCTTTCAATTCTCCATGTAGCAAACTGCGTGTCTGATTTATGGTTGAAACCACGACACTGTTACAGACACAGAGTTCATGACAAACCCCATCCAGTCTCCCCCACACTCCGAAATCTACTGACCAGGGGAAATTCAGCCAGAGGTACACAGCAGTATGTTCCCGCTCTCATTTTCAAACTAGATCAGCTTGGCGGGTCACAGTTCGACTCTTCTCCCTCCTGCCATGCCTTTTTATTTTAATGGCACATCTTTTGTCAGGCTGACAAGAAGGGCCGCTGTCTCCTGCTCTGAGCCAGCTGGACATGAGTCAAGTCCAAACTAGGAGCATGCAGGCATACTCAGAGGAGCACAAAACCTAAGCTGACAGCCGTGGACAAGGGGAGGCTGCACAACTCCTACACCATGGAAAAAATCTCCATGTCTGTATGGGCATGACCTAAGAAACATCTATGACAGCAGTAAGATGTAAAGGCTATTAGACATTACAACGATGGGGCCACATTTTTATATCCATCTCTATTAGCTCATCAGGGACATGCTCTTGGGCAGGGCACACCCTGTGATTCAGAAGAGGACAGAAACAATAAGAACTGACCACAAAAAAACTCAACCAACCAAACCCGAAAAGAGGCTGGATCTGGTTTGTGTTTTCTGTTTTGGTTTTGTTTTGTTAAGAAAACGATTTTTTATCTTACACGTGTTTTTCTTTGTGAGTTTGTGTTTATTGGTTTGTTTTTTGAGACAACTCTTACTTGGGGGTGGGGGTGGGAATGAATTATGATTCTATGAATTATGTTTTTTTTCAACTTTATGATGAACTGACTACCCAAACTCCTGAGAGAGACCAGGAGATCTGTCCTTTACCTGGGACTCAAGGCAGAGTCTGGAGTTTGCACCTATCCCATTTGCTGTCATGCTGCATTTTTAAAATGAAGTCCACGCACCAGTGTCCCAGAGCCTGGGCACTGCAATGGCTAGTCCAGGTGGCAAAGGTGGATTAGGGCTAGCCCTGGGGAAAGGGATGAGTCCCATTTCAGCCACAAAGACAGAGGTGTTTCGGATTAAGAGGTGCAGATGACATCTACTAAAGTAATTACAGCTAGATTTCATAAAACACTGTACCATTTCTCATGTCAAAGTGTCTTAAATACTTTTGTAAATAGAATCCATCATGTGATATGATGATGGCTGCATAGTGCCACAGCAGTTCTTACATACTTTTTTGTTACCCCATGAATTTTTCAAACTGCAGTCTAATTGTATATAAACATGCAACTTTAAATTCAGTATTTAATTAGAAATGAGGTATCCTTCCAGACAAAATGTAAAGACAGATACATTATAGCATGTATGAAACTCTGATCTCTCTCCAATGGTTTACAATACTTAAATGAAATTTGAAGTAACATGAACTTCCCATTCCCTGTAACATGGCCGCAGTTTGTGAAACAAGATATGAAAGAACAGGGCACAACCCTAGATGTCTCGCTGATGTGAGAAACCCTCATTCATGCACCCAGTTCCATTAAAGCCAAAGGGACTACTCATCTGAATAAAGATTATTCCTATATGGCTTTTCAGAAGTGGGTTTATTTGACTACAAATCAAAACGAGAACAAAGAACAGCGTAGGGGGGAAATGCAGAAAGAGAGTCAGCAGGTTTTTTCTCATCCAGCTCTAGGACTGATAACAGCAGTAGCTGGGTACATTTTCTGTCTGCTGGCTGAATGCCTGAGCTATTTTGATTCAATACCAAGTAGAACATTTAACAACTCCACAACACACAGGGCTAATTACAAGATTATCGCCATCTCTTTCTCCTATCAGAGCATCCTTCTGCATTCCCTCTTTAATATTCTGCAGTACATTTGACACGAATCACTTTCACATTTTGTGAAAATGGATGCAGCTATGGAAAAAATCCAAAATGACTGCACTGCCACTAAATTAACCAATGCGAACAAAGACAAGAAGCAGTGGGGAGGACTGGACAGAACTTCTATTATTGTTCCTCATCCAGGGATAGATCATTAGGACCCACCATTCAGACATAAAACTCTATAAATCTCAAGCTTAGTTTCTCTAAATCAGTGGAAATTTGCCACTGACATTAATGGGAGTAAGATCAAACTGCATACAGCGAGCACATTTGTCAGGAGAAGTCAGCCATCTGAAATCTCAGTATAATTTAAGAGAATGAGCCAATTCATGATGAGAATATTTCCCAGTTAGGCTCTGTACCTCTAGTGTCAAAGAAAGCTTTGTCAACGATTTGTGTAAGCCCAAAGCTGGAATCTGAATAATTACATTATCATAGGGAAGTTCACAGCTGGTCAACAACAGGCCAAGTTTGTCCTTTAGTTACATTTCCGCCACTCCACTACACTTGATATAACCCAATCACAAACTGCTTGCCAAAACTCCTTTGAAATGACTATGGTAAAGACTTACATTTTGTTGTTAGGAATAAACAAGCAGATTCACAATTCAGCCATAGGAGAGTCAAGGTCATGGCTTAAAGTGGACATCTCCTAACTGGACTCCCTGCATAAACATAACTTCTAATGTTTGCTTATTATCCTAGCTAGCATTTTAGTAGTCTTAAACCCGTTGACAGAGCAGTCTGAAAATAACCTCAGTGCTCTATGAGAAGCTGAAACTGTGAACAAATTTGCAGATTCAAAAGCTCTCATCACTTGGGGCTCATGTTTGTTAAATTATTTGCCAGCTGCTCTGATAACCCCATGTTCAGCGTGTGTTACACATCCTGCCCCGTGCCTGACAAGAGAAGATATGCATTGGCTACAGCGATCAGCAAGCAGATTTGGTCTGTTTGCCCAAGCTGTCTCAGTTGTGCTCCTAGATGCGGTGGATTTGGGTCCAATTCCCAGCAACGCCTACGAGAACAGAAAGCAAGCTGAAGTTGATGAGCCAAATGGGACAAAGCAGAAGTGGAGCGAGGCACCTTTGTTCTCCTTAGTCAGCTTGTCAGCCATGTCCCAGTGCTCGTAGCTCCGTAGGACGTTGTTGGTGATGTTGACGTGGCTGGCAGCCATGTGGTGGATGCGCTGAGGGATGGTGATGGTCCCTGCCGAGGAGGAGCCAGTGGTGCCCGCACTGCTTCCAGCAGAACTGACAGGGGATGGGCTCAGGGACATGGGCGATGGCGTTTCTGTGCTCCTACGAGAGGTAAAGGGAGAGTGAGTCCCACACAACTTCACTGCCATCCTAAAAAATATGCACTTGAAAAATCAACTCTGCACCCAGTCAGGGGAGAATGTGTGGTAGTATCTCCTGGTTTTATGAGAAAGGAGAGTTTATAAAGTGGAATGACTGAAAATAAAAAGGGATTTAATTCTCCCTATAAATGAATCTGTTATTTAAAAAACAGAAAAAAATCTATCATCAAAATAGAGCAATCTTTCAGACAAAGAAACATCTCATCGCTGTAATGATTTTTCTACCTGCTGCCAGAAGCTGCAATGGCAGTTAGAAAACACTAAATGTGCAATACTGGCTTATTATCAAAGCATTTTGAGAAAACCACAATGACAGTTTGCTCCAAAACCAGTCACCACAATAAGTGCAAGTCTTAAAAGCACCCTGCAGAGCAGTTTTAGGAGCTGAGGGTACTGTAGGATTATGAATATCTCTATAGGATTCTTTAAGAGTGACTATGGAGATTTGTTTCTAATTGCCTACAGTTGATCTGCACAGTTTTGTTCAGAGCAGTGTTTTAAGTCACCTACTTAGTGCAGCACTAATGTTCCAATATAGATTTTCCTTTAATTCTAACAGCAGCAATTAGGAATCACCTGCTGGCTGCAGGTAGTGCAAAGGTCAGCACAGCAAGCTCATGTTTAGAGCTGTGCAGCACTGAATGCTCACATACTGCTTTTCTCTTTGAAATTTATAGAATCATAGAATCATTTAGGTTGGAAAAGACCTTTACGATCATTGAGTCCAACTGCTAAGCCAGCACTGCCAAGTCCACCACTAAACCATGCCTCTAAGTCCCACATCTACACAGCTTTTAAATACCTCCTGAGATGATGACTCCATCACTTCCCTGGGCAGCCTGTTCCAGTGCTTGACAACCCTTCTGGGGAAGAATTTTTTCTTAACATCCAAGCTAAAACTCTGGATGGGGATGCTGCAACTCCTGCCTTGAGAGGTGGCCACTGGGTGCCTCACGCTGTGCAACAGCATCAAGCTCACTCATACTCATTATGGGCCTGATCCGAACACCAGGGTAGAAAAGCTCCTCCTCTTGGCTTTACAGGACACCACCAACAGTCCTGAACATGAAGCGCTGGTACGGACCTGCTGTGCTGATACCTTGCAGGTGCCACAGCACAGACTGTGACCACAGCACAGCCTCGGGCTGAAAGGCATTTATGGCAACAGCTTTTGCTGCAGATTTTAAGGTCCTTTTCAACACTAGCTATTCTATGATTCTATGATTTTCCAGCAGGGCCCTGCTATTACCTGTGCTTGCCAAGAAGCTCGTGTGATACATTCTTTTTCCAGAGGTAAAGATCAAGTTAATTCAGCAGCTACTAGCTTTTTACACAGCTTATGTGTTATAGTTTAAGCATTTCCTATGGCACAACTGTTTTAGTTTTAAGTCTCAAAACATCCTGGTTACTTGACACACCGCAGTGCCTTTAATGCACAGAAGAACTGAACTACACTAGATTAGGTCTGGGAGCAGTTAAAAATCGTAAGTATCTGAGGAGACCAGGAGTATTTTGTTAGAGGCACTTACAACAGGCTGACGCACTTCTGCCAAATAAAGCACATTGTTCATTGGATTTACCCCGTTGTGCACAGCCATTATTACTGTGGTGAGTCTATTAAATCGCTGTATTTTGTGCTTTCTGTCGCTAGAGGTGGGAAACATTTCTGTAATGAAACCAAGGAAATTTTGTTTCATTGCCAGCCTGGAACTCAGGCCAACTTTGCAGAGGTTCACAACCCTTTCAAACAAAAGTGGCCAGAAATCCCAGTAAGCCAAGCTGAGATTTTTGACAATTTGAGATCCCAAGCAAACTAAACTTCCTGGCAATGGATAAGATTTGCTATGCTCAAAAAAAACCCCATAAGAATATCCTGCTGTGTCCACATTCTAAACCAGGCTGCTGATGTGCCTCCAGTGGTGCCATACCCTGACGGTGTTTAGTTTCTCTCCTGTGGTGTGTGGCTTCTCTTCCCATCTGGGAATAAGCAGAAACTGTGGAGCAAGTAGCCCTGGGGAAGGCAGAGCACGTGCTGCCAGTGGCAGCACCAGGCCCATGACAATCCCTGGGGTCACCAGGAAACGTCTAAGAGATACGGCAACTGAGCCAGCTGGAGAGCTTTTCTTCTCAGGGGACAGAAGACCTGAGTGTGAACTGTGGTCTTCTTGTGTTTGGGCATGAGTGTTGACAAAAATACCATTCTAACAAGGCCTTATCATATTCAGCTATTCTTACATGTCAGGTGATTCCTTCTCTGAATAAAGGACAGAGGTATGCACTTTCAGAGCTTTACTTCCTTATCTTCAAAGCCAGAGGGAAGAGACCAAACAGTTGGGTGTTATGTTAGAAGTGATGCTGAACCAAATGTTTGGTTTCTGCTGCCTACCTTGTGTCCAGACAAGAATTTTCTCTTCCAGTCAAACCCCACCGAATCTAAAACCTGGGCACTTAATCAGCTCCTCAAAATAGCAAGGGAGACGTTATCATCTGCAGAGCACACACTTCATGTTTTCTATTATAGGACAGGAATAAAAGGGTAACTTCTGCTCTATGAAATTTTTAGGTGTAAGCCACTTCTTAAGGAACAAAAGAAGTGTAACACGCCAGTAGTCTATTTTGGCACTAAAATTTTATGTAAACCTTACTGTACTTTTATTGCAATACAAGGTTTCACTGACATTTCAATGTTTTGAAAAACTGGCACATATTGAATAATTTAATTTAGTAGTTGCTTTTTCAGTGTTAAAATACATTTTCTGGTTTTATTTAAAATGATTTTGTATTTCATCACTTCAGCTTGTGTTATAATGTCTACTAGAATACTTCAATACATACACATAAACAAAACAATTTTGGGTATTTGGTGTGTGTATATATACCAAAATATTTTGAATCACCTAAGACAGTATTTTTTTTTTAAGCAAAATGTTGGAATTTGGGGGTTTACATTGATTCAGAGAAAAGTGTGTCTGAAAACTTCAATTCTCTGTGTGCTAAACTTCAACCCCTTTTACAGTTTTATGGTTTTGTTTCCTTGGAGTGTCTAATACTAATATCTTCTTATGAACCACTAGAAAGGGACCATTAACAAGAATCATTTTCACCTAGAAATCAGCATACTCAAATAAAGAAGTAAAGACAGGTAAAGTTCTTCTCCTTTGTTTTTCCTGTACCTGTATGTGTGGCAAGGAGAAAGGATCAGGAGAAATGTGTGTCAGGTGGCAATAGACATTGCACGATAAAGGCAAGGTTGCAGCAGCAATGCACTTTCACTGAACAGCAGATCATAATTGCATTGCCCTGACTTCATATCTGAGGCGAGGGTGTTTTAACATTAGTATAAAGCCACTGATAATTGGTTGACTAAGTGCTTTCACATTTTCACCACTATTATGCCTTCAGTTTTATTAAACAGCACTTACCATATATCAATGAAATATTCATTGGTCTTTCATTACTGAACGAATCATTGAAATATCATTGCAATGAAGGTTAACTTTACTTTGGCTTCCTGAAATGACACGGTACTTGCTAGCTAATTAACAGACATTTTTATGGCCTTCATTTGGCTTGAGAAGCAAACTGTCAAAGAATTCAGCACAGACCCACCATGCCTGATATCAGACTTAAGGGGCTTTGCACAAAGACGAAAGTGTGTTTTGCCTCTTCCTTCCCAGCCACACTGGATAGTTAAAATAAGTATCTGATTTAGCCCAGTGGGAGACCCCACCCCACAAGCCTAAGGCAGCTATAAGGCCAATTTTGTAGCCTGAAGAACATTTTCAAACTGCTAGATATCTGAAACATATCCGTGGCGCCCAAACCACGGTGTCATAGCCTGCCCTTTGCCTTTAAAGGCAAGAAAACATCCCCCCCCCGCCTCTTGGAAACCACTTGTTCCCAGACAGAAGTACTCAGCAGGAAATACTCACTTTCCATTGCCGCCCCAAGGTGAGGGGGCCTGAGAGGCTTTTGAAGAGTTCTGTAAGTACAAAACCAAAATGTAAATAAAGGTGATGCAAATACATGAATACTGATGATGTAAGCTCAGCATTCCCCATTTTCTTCTCAAGAGCTACAGTGCATATAGCAGAACAGCTCTGCACATCAGTCCTGTAACTAAATGGCTGGTGGATGACTGGCAGGTTCCAACCAATACCTTGAAAGACACTTAAAGAGAACACAGTAAAGTTACAGTAAAAGCAGATGTATTTCACGAAGAAGTGGCTTAACTACCACTGAAACTTACTCAATGACTTGTTATCTTTAGCAGAACCTTTAATCTTTAAACAAGAAACAAAGAATTTGTGTTGATGCCTTAATTAAATTAATCCCTCCCAAATTTGTATTCATATGGGATTCATACAGTAGTAGAAATAAAACCTCTAGAAAGAATCTGCTTGAGTGCCCTTGGTTTTATGCATTTTATTCACACAAATACACTTGCCTTACCTGCTTACTCATTCTATCTTTTATGCCTGCGTAACACCTTGTGCAATCCCGTACAAAAAGATTGCCTGACAACAACAAAGCCCAGATTTTTCCCGTCTCGCCCAGACTGGGTGGTATCTCAGTTACCAGAAAAAGTGGTAGCATCAGGGCTGAAGCTATCTATGTGTGCTTTCTGAAAACAACCACTCTGCATTCCCTTGCAAAGTAGTCAGGGTGCACAGTAAGTATTCAATCAAATTTTACAAGTTCTCTGCAAAGGATTACCATAATTATTACAATAGTCATCTGGTCACTGTAATAACCATTTTACATGAGGCACAGAGATTTGGAGGAACGCAGAGCAGGCTAGGGCATGGCCCAGGGTCATGCAGCTGACTCTGGGAGCAAAATCATAACCTTGATTTCTAAACCAGAGCTACACTTGCTAATTAACCAAAGCAGAAAACACTGCCCAAGAGATGATACTGGCCTTGCCTGTAAGCTCCTATACAGCACATCACTTGTATCATTAAAGATGAAATGGGATGTTTTCCAGTACAAAGCATATGTAGTGTACATTTTTGCCACCCACTCATACATAAGAAAGAGGGAGATCCTAAACTCCCCAGGGAAGTCTTCAGGGATGAAGAAGTAGCTTTGATGTTAGTTTCTACAGTCTGAGGATTGCTCCTAACAGTATCTAGAGACAAATACTAGCACTGTCAAGATTAAGATTAGTTCTCAATTGGAGGTAGTTATTAGACAATGAAAATATTTGAACAGTTTTGCCAATGACTATTGACAACACATCTCCAAAACCAAAAAAATCTTCCTCAAACTTTTAGTTGGAATGCATCAAAGGATGCCCCTTCTGCTAATCTTACAAAGTTTGGTTTCCATTTTAAAAATTTATTATTTTAGTTATATTTTACTCTTAAGTTGCCTCTAATTTCAAAACTAGTTTTATGATTAAATGGTTATTTTCTGTTTTGAAATGTAAAAAATACCAATTTGAAACTCTTAACTGGAAATTAATCAGAACCAGTTCTGCCTACAGATGGTTTTGATTTGGACAAAGCGGCACTTTTTGAGGAAGAATACGAAGAACAATTCTGCCAAAAAATTCCTCTCCAGCTCTGCTGTAAACAGCGGGCTGCTTTTCACAGCTAAAATTGTGTAAAATCTTGAATAACAACTCTATTCAAACAGTTAATCTATTTCATTTGTATTACAGATTCTCGCTAGTGAACACAGAGAACATTGTGCAGCAATACAAAACTAATACGTAGTTAATAGCTTCCATTCTTTTCTTTTCTCCTCCTATGCCTTTACTACAAAAAGATCCTGAACATATAATCTGTATACACTCAAACACTACTTCTAGCAAATGAGTTGCAGTGCCTATAGCATACACACAGTAACTTTAGCTGAAATACTCAGATTCAATTGGATACCTAAACCCAGCATTCCCGATTTGTCTATTTTACTATGTTTCTATTTTTTGTTCTCTCATTTTCATTTACATTAAAAGACATTTTCTCTGTAAAAGGGTCTTATGCAGAGTGCAGTAATATGTTCTTCATTGTACTTATTTGCACAGAAGAATGCCCTTTACCCCCTCCTTTTTTAAGAAATCATTACTTTCTGCAGAAAATGTTTTAAGAGACAATCTACATTCATCCAGGAAAAAATCTGAAGTGGATAAAATACATTAAAGGTAAATGCTGAAGCTATAGATACGTCTAGTTCAAATTTAATTTGTTGGGTAAAATCCCTGACTGAAAACTCTGTGAGTACAACAGATGCACTCCTAATGACTTCAAGAGAGCCTCGATTTAAGCATACAATCAGGAGTAATATTACTGAACTTCCACACAGAGGACATCAGGGAAGTCAGAACTAAGAGGTGGTGCTATGATGGTACTGCAGTTCGGCAGCTGAAGGACCATTTACATTAACATATTAAAACTACAGTGTTAAAAGTTTTACTGGTTTGCAGCACTAATACGTCAAAGCCTGGAACAAGTTCACATAGGCTGACAAAATCAACAACAACAAAAAAAGACTGAGGGGCTGACAAACCAGTAAAATTACGTAATTATAGAATAATATGCAGTAATAAAGTACAAAAATTACTGCATGCTTCAAACAGCATTAACCAGGAAAATACAAATATCAAAACCTTAGCAGAGCTGAAGAAAGATTCTGTTTCTCTCTCCATTTAGGGATTGTGAGGATCTGTCATTCTTAAATAGCATTTGAGAAGGTAAAGGAAAACATCACCAAGTGATGACAATCAGCTGATCTTCACTTGATTTAAGGTAAAGGCAAACTTTCCATATGTAGATGAAACAATCTGAAGTTCCACAGAAATAAAAGGAGAAATCCTTGAATATGCAATAAGCTTCAGCAAATCTCACTGAATTTAAAATCTAAATTCAACTAACTAAAGTCTGAATAATTGCTTTATTATGGTTCACTGGGGGTCAGTTTATAATCACTTACACATTGAAATCTTGGGAGAATCAGTTTCCTTTACAGAAACTTGCATAAACATTACATGCTGTTGAGAATAATGTTATTTTAGTAGAATTACTGAGTATGGTCCTTTGAATCAAGTGATTAATCCAAAAATCCCCCAAATCACTTCTGTCCCCAGTGCCTGGCAGCCATCCTGCCTGCATTTCCCAGGGGAGAGGTTAAATGCGTAACTTTCAAGTAATGCACTTATACTTGTGAAAGCTCTCAGTGCTGGTATGAATTTCATTTCACATCAATAAATTAAGCAGCATAAAGATTACCTTAAAATATTCCATCAGAGATCTGGAGTACTTCATAGCATGGTCCTTCTTTAGTTTAAACATTCTCAAGTAGAGAAGTGATAAGCATCGGTAGCTGTGGTAATTACGAAAGGATTATGTTAATTCCATTGCTTAATGAAACCTATAAACTGTAAAAAAAAAAATAAATGCTGACCTACATTTTGCAGTTTCTGTTCTAAGGTTAGATTTTGGAACATAAGCAAATGGAGGAAGGAAAAAAAACGTGGTCAAAAGCATTAAAATCCCATCTTGATAAGAGTATAAATTAGAAGAATAAATGTTTAGTCAGCTGCTGAAGAAATCCATTAGTTATCCTTTAATAGTTTAATGGA
This sequence comes from Psilopsiagon aymara, assembly GCA_024733675.1. Taxonomy (NCBI): domain Eukaryota; kingdom Metazoa; phylum Chordata; class Aves; order Psittaciformes; family Psittacidae; genus Psilopsiagon; species Psilopsiagon aymara. Next base: position 10,906 of record JANRGW010007768.1, read on the forward strand.
AAACAAGAATAATGATCTTCTGTAAGCTGCTTAAGTAATTCAGTACTTTTAAAGTCCTCCTTAAGATTTTAGCTGCTTCTCTCATTGTCACAATGGGACTTACCATAAAACTGCTAATTTCTTGTCCCCTTCTGTGGCAGAAGAGCCTGTGAAATTCTTGAGCCTCATTGCATACCTTGTCAGAAAGGTGAGGAGAGAAGAGATTGAGTGTTAAGGTGTTTCCAAGAATACTAGTGACACTATAAAAGATATCAGCCGCACATAGATACTGCTCTCCAACTGCAATAGTTAAAGACCACATCATTCTGTACTGATGAGATCAATGTAAAATTCAACAGAAAGCACCACTTAAAATCTGGACAGCTAAAGTAAATCACCAACACATTTTCTGGGCAAACAAGGTGAACTGTCATTGGGCATATTAATGATATTATATCCAGCCATCTAGGCTGGGTCCTGTAAACATTTGTGATGAGTGCTGGCCAGAAGTGTATGATCTTGGCACTATGTACACTGAAGAGTAATCTATAATAAGGTTTTACATAATATACTTTGGGTTTCAATAATACCTTCAAAATCCTTCTTATAAATGCTTCTTCAAATCTTTTAATATATTTTATGTATAAAATGGTTTTAAATACAGGACAGGTCCTGTTCACAGTTTTTTAAAGTACTGGTTCAATTAACTTATGCGTCTTGTGTACTTGGTCTTCCCTCTCTATTTAATTGCTGCTGTCCAGCATTTGGATCATCAAAGATTGAGTATTTCTAGTGCCTCTCTCATTTTTTTCCCCCTTTAACAGAGCACATTCCACTCCATGCATTTAGTCTCTTGAAAATCAATTCATTGCATAAAATCATTGTTCTGAGCCCTAATTCAATTTCACAGGTACTTGTGCTAGAATCAGTAATAGGGTTCACTGTTGCGTAAGAAAGTTTTAAGGTATCTAAGGCAGTCTTGATGAGTTCTCATTTACAAGGAGGTAATGGAGTGCAGGCAGGCAGTGCTGCTCTCACTCTGCCTTCCTCCCACCACCCCCATCATCAGCCCCCTCTTGCAGCTGCAGCACAGCACCTCATGTGCTTCCTCCATGTCCTATCTCACCTGTTCTTTAGTATTGTTCCAGTCATATTGAATAAATCTGATCAAACATGAATAAATATGCTTCTCGGATTTCCAGTGTTACATTAGGGATTTTAGCATTACCATTAACTTTGAAACACCTTTGACAGTCAGATCTCTGATATTCCCAATCTTTGGTGCTTCACTTGCTTTCACAAATAGGTGTCTGATGCAGATACTCAGGGCAGACACAGCTAATGCAAAAGAGGCAAATGCTGCCTGATTAAAAAGTGAGAGTAAAAGTGAGAAGACTCCTATTTCTTATCTCACAGTAAAAATGTATACACTAACATGACAAGCCACTTTGAGAAAGTGCGTGGGCACAACTGCATTCTTGATTTCTACATTTAGCACCCACTGCAGCCCATTGCTGAAGTGAATTTGTCCATGGGGTGTACTGAACCTGCAGCATCCTGCTGCTCACTTGGGCAATCATGTTTGACCACTGACAGCAATTAAATGGGCAACAAATTTCTCACTGGCTGCCAACAAGATGCTGCAACAGGAGTTGTTAAGTTGAACTCTATCTTTGATGGTAGATGGTGGAATTAATCTTATCTAACTTTAGACATTTAGAAATCGGAGATCTACTATAACAAAGTCCTCCACATTCTTTTAGAGCCAAAAGCAGCTCAAAAAGCAATCCAAAAGCAGTTCAGGTGCTGCTTCTGTGCCATGGTCTATCTGTCACAGAGTTTGCAGCAGGACTGTGCTGATGCAGGAGCTGGTGAAAGGATCTAGGCAGCAGGGCTGCATATGCTGAGGAGTGCCAGTTGCTCCAAGATGCAGCCATATGTGCTCCATCCAGCACCAGTGGTGGAGGAGAGCTGTAGGTATCACCCACTTGTGAGGTACTCCTAGAGCTGCCATTCTCCCAGTTAAGTGGTACATGTGCTGTGGCTCTTAAATGAATGAAGATTTTTGGTCCATACACTTTTGATCAGACAGAAAGCTAGGCTGAGGAACAACATCTTCTACTGCGCCATGTGGTTTTCTTAAATGATAAGGATACACGTGGGTTCCTATGAAGAAGCTCTTGCTTCTTTAAAGAATATTTCTTTAAATACAATTTATCCTGCCATACAACTGTAGTTATGTAGTACATGACCCAAAGTACCATGCTGTTTGCTGTCAGAGCTCAGGCAGAGGTAGACAGCCCCTTTTCTTAAGCCCTTTGCTCTTGAGAGTTTAACTTGGATCCTGGATGTTGAGTGAACGTAACTTTTTTTGTTAAGTAATCTCTTCAGAGTTTCTTTATTTCTTTGCAACGTGTACAACATAAAAACATGTTCTTAAATATTTAACAAGCATATTATTTACCTGAGAGTAAGAGCTTCTTAAGATCTGATACATTTTATTATGTAAATATCTGCTCACTCAGAATGTAAAACATAAATTATTTTTGGCAGTCCCCAATAGCTAATCTGGCATCTTAAAATCCTTCATGTTAAAAAACCACCTTTGTCATATTAAAAATCAAACATTTAGGGCCTGATTTACCTCATTTTCTTTCTTTTGTGTAAACTACCAGTAATTACACTGACATTAATGGTGATATTCTCAACACACACTGGAGAAAGCAAAGGTGCATCACAGCGAGAAGGAAAAATCCTATTGTTCTACTTATAGGTAAATTTAATCCCGCTTGATTTCACTTTGGTAATTTGTGCAAGTAAAGCAAACAAGCCCTTAGTTACTCAGGAGACCATTATTTCTACAGAGCCAAGGCTATGAAACGGCTATAGGGAATAGTAGCAGATTTTAAAATAATAATTCAGACATTTTATTGGTAAGTTAAGGCTCTCTCATCCATATTCTAAGCCTACAAAACTGTACTTAAACTAATTCAGCTGGTTCATATTCCTTTAACATTAAAAAATATACTTCCTTAATACAATACATGCAGAAAGCTTCTTCTCTATGATCTTATGTGCCAAGTTTCAGCTTTTTTCTTTTAACAGCCAAGTTATAAACCTCTAAAACCAGGATTTGTAATAGAAATCCTGATAGACTCACTTTAATGTTTTGAATTATAAAAGTACACCTTTTAAAAAGACAAGTGTCATTGCCAAACACTGAAATTACTATACTTTACTTCCACCCACTACATTTCAATTTTAATTTTATGAATATTGCAAATTATAACACTCACATTATAACCTCTAAAGGGGATAATTTATAAAAGCAGTGTCCATCAATTATAAATTTTCCATGACATTAATAAAATGGCAAGAACTAATTATGATGACTTCTGAGATGAAGATGCCTTGGACAAATCATTAATACGTCGAAATGGTATTTTTTAAAACATAGCAGGTTCTAATTATGACTGAAATGAGATGATGAAAATGATCACAGAAAGGACATTAACCTGATGAGTTCCACAGTCTCTGAGTACATGGTGTATGGAGATTTAGCTTCTAATGGATCTCGCTCCATAGCATTCCCACACTCGATGAAGGAGAGGGCAGCATCAGCATAATTCACTGCTTTGCCGAACTTCTCCAGCTGAAATGGGAATGACACCATCAAGAAAATCCTTCAGCTTTAATTTCTAGGTAGACACATCATTACACAAAACAACACTAGCATTAGGATGAAAGCAAAGCGATGTTGGTAGTTACAAATGAATTCATACAGTAATTAAGGCAGGGACTGTTTTCACCAAATCTTTTCAGGTAGTATATGGCCCAAAGCTCCACAGAGGAAAATCAGTGTATGTCCATTGACACATATGGATTTATACGGGCAATGAGGGACACTAAGCATGTCTGAACAAATCTGTATTCCCTCCTGACATCTGAACTAAGTTTTAATGTCAAGTTACAACTCCATGTCACTTGTCAGACATCGCATTCTGTTAACTGCTGACCAAAAAAAATAATGTCATCACTTATGTGATGATTGAAAGAGCAGAAAAAAAAGAGAAAATATAGCATGCTAAATATTTTATTTTACTAGGATTTTATTGCAAAAGGTTTTAGCCCTCATAATGGTTGTGATTAAACTGACTTAGACATACTGATTTCTTTTTTTATGTGTAATGAATATTATATATGACATTTTTATAGTATTTTATAACAGTATTTAACATTTTCAATTTTTGATAGCTGGATGTAAGAATTCTACTAATGTGGCATTTGATGTAAGAGATCCAATATACTTTAAATAATTTTAAAATTTCTTTGCATGTCTCTATCAAAATATTTTTGATGCATCTGCACATGTTTTCCATTCAAAAAGTGCAACATGTTAAGCAGAACATTTAGTACTGGTTCAAGGTAACAGTATTTGTGCCTTTGTGGCTTCTTCTAAGCAATCTTTGCAACTAGTTCCCTCTGCATACCTTCAATTTCAAGTTCTGCTCTTGTGCATTGATTATATACAAAGCCTTTGTATAACTGATAGGTATGATTTGAATGACCACAAAAAGGAAATTATTTCTAAATATTTTCTCTCAATTCTAATGGCCACTTCTCAGCATATTCTTTGAATTCCTTGCTTCAAGTCTTCCAAGGATTACTTTTTGTGGTATTTAAAGGAAAGAATGTGGCTGCAAGCATATTTAGCACAGACACACAGTTTGAGCCAGAAATGGGATCTGATCCTGCCCTTTACTCCACACTGACTCCAGGAGAGTAGGTGGAATTCTTTCAGCTCCTCAGAGCTCAGCTGAGAACAGAGTGAAGTCTCCAAGATCTCTTCCGTATGCTACAGTCAGTTGCCACTGTAGCAGCCTATCCACATCAGCTGACTTCTTACTGCCATCCCAACAAAGACAGGTTTTCCTGGGGTCACTCCCATAAGACACAAAATCCTAGAAACAGCTAGGTTGGAAAAGACGTTTAAGATCGTCAAGTCCAGTCATTACCCCAGGACTGCCAAGCCCACCACTAAACCATGTCATTGAGGGCCTCATCTACATGGTTTTTGTACAATTCGATAGACAGTGATTCCAGCACTGCCTTGGGCAGCCTGTTCCAATGCATGAGCACCCTCTCTGTGAAGAAATTGTTCCTAATATCCAATCTAAACCTCCCCTGGAACAGCTTGAGGATGTTTCTTCTTGTTCTATCACTTGTTCATTGGGAGAAGAGACTGACCCTACCCCACTATAACCTCCTTTCAGGCAGTTGCAGAGAGCAGTAAGGTCCCCCAGAGCCTTCTCTTCTCCCTGCCAGGTACCTCAGCTGTTCCTCATCACACTTGTGCTCCAGACTCTTCACCAGCTTCGTTGCCCTTCTCTGGCCGCACTCCAGCACCTCAACAGCTCTCTTGTATTGAGGCACCCAGAACCGAACACAGGATTCGAGGTACAGCCTCACAGAGGGATGATCACTGCCCTGGTCCTGCTGGCCATGCCATTGCTGATACAGGCCAGGATGCCTGGGCACAAGCTGACTCATGTTCAGCTCTGTCAATCAGCACCTCTGGTCCTTTTCTGCTGAGCAGCCACTTTTCCCCAAGCCTGCCCTTCACCAGAAATCTATTTTCCATACAAGCTCACGAAGAGCACTGCCACAAATCCCATTAACATTTGCTGACACATTTTGAGGTCACATGCATTATCTTTCTAGCTACTGCAACGCATCTTTCAATGCTGTGTGTGCTTTGTCATGTCAGCACCAAGTAACCAGAAGCAATTGTTTCCATAGGACAACTAACACTACGGGATTGCACAGCAAATGTGTTACATGGAGATAATTTGTGCGCAGCTGTATTGGGCTGGGGAAAAAAAAAGAAGTCAAGACCTAACTAGTGGAAAGAAAAAGCAGATACTTTGTTCATGGGTATTTCTTTCTGCCAGCAAGTTGTATTGTACCGTATGGCCCCATGTTCCTGTAACAGCACTTGGGGTGTCAAACTGCATGCGACAGGCAAGACCTGACTGCAGGCAGCAGCATGACGTGCTGTGCCTGCTCCTCTTAGTTATGCTTGAAAAACACCCCTGCTTCCGCAAGGCATAGTCAAAGGTAAGAGGACAGGAGACAGGTCAACACTTTCTTAGTGAATCAGGCTGTGGAGGGAAGTGGATTGACATAGCATGTTGAGATCATCAGGAGCCTGAGCCTGTAAATATTTGCTAGTGTGGAGCAGGCATCCCTGTGCCAGAACCATGTGTATTTTCTTTAAAGGTCAATCAGCTGTGGGAGGTGCTGTCAGTCTGCTTTTGCCAGCCCTTCCTGCGTGCAGATGTCAGGGCTCTGGCTGAACATGCTCTGCTAAGCTGGGCTGCAGGCATCAGTGCAGGCCACCCCCTGTAACCGGACATGTCTGGAGGGATGACTGCTTACTTACTGACAGCCACGGCAGGCTGACAAAAACCTGAACCCACCTCCCACTGTAAACACACTTGGTAACACCGTGCCCCAAGTCAAAAGGCCACCTGAGGAGCAGAAGCAGGCAGCTTGACAGATCAACTCTCTTTCAGCTCACTGACAGCAGAGGGAAAACCATTTTATTTTCATTTCTTTTTGTTTGGTGCTTAGAAACATAGCATGTGATTGGTTTGTTTTCTTTGATAAATACATATTTCCAAGAACAAAATGTCTGATGTGGAATGATAAAATACACATGCAACACTCCCCATCCCCCAAATAATAAAGTGAGAGGTAAATAATCATCCAGTTCTTTTTCAGTTCTGACTTTGAGGGGCAAAGCGAATGGCTACACCCCATTTTAGACATTTTACTTTACATAAATAGAGGAGTCAAGTTCCACTAAGCTTTCCTAAATGAGCTGCTATTCTGTACTCTATGTAGCATACAGGAGCAAAGTCCTTACCTACAAAGCAAATGGCTATTAAAGGCACTTCGGCGCCAGCAATAGCTTGGACTGAACAAGCTACGATAGTCTGTCAGATTAAATAGTTTTATCAAAATCAAAACACTTTGCAAAATTAGGTCAACTTACTGGAATTTCATCTGGGGAAAAATGAGATAAAAACTTTCCCAGCATTGAACTACCTCATTGCAAAATTTTTTGGGAAGTAGTGTGCTGAGTCTTTATTTACCAGCCTAAAAGCATGCAATAAAAATGAATGTACTATTTAAAAATCAATTGCTGCAAATTTTAGACAATTGGATTGGAAATATCAAACAGTTTTACCACAAGATAATGGGTGGAGGCTGGTCGGCTTTTCTTAACTTTCTGTAATGGAATATTTCAGCACTTTTGGTTTAGGCAAAAAGTGAATAGGAAACCAAATTTCAAATATGTATCATCTTTTATGATCTTATCTTACATCCTTAATAAACAGCATGACTGTTGCACCTCAGAAGAGATACTGACTATTGTCAGGAGCTTCTTTTTTCAGGGGAATGAATTGTTAAAAGCTACGAGTGGTGCTCAGGGTTTGACTTGCTGTGGACAGTGTATTTATGGAGTACAATCTGAAGCATACTTTGGCCAATAGCAGGGTTCCTCTTGGTTTCTGAGACTTTAGATGACATTCAGAATGGACATTTTTGTAACACCCAGTTCCATAGTGGAAAGAGACAGAAATCCCCCATGGTAACCTACCAGTGCATCTGCTTTATGCTTCAGCTTCTTAGCCTCCTGCATGTAATAATCCGCATTGTGAAGCCTAAACAGACAAAATCAATTATTTCAAGTCTTTGTTTTCATACAGTTGGACAAACATTGTTTGAGAAAATTGCTGACTGCTTCCAAGAGCAATTTCAACATATACACCCACTTTGCTCTACATCTTAACCTGGTATTAATCTGAAGCTGCTGTATGCAAAGATATGATGGGCAACCAGAAAGTAAAATAACTAGCTGCAGAAACTGTCCACCCAAAGGATCCATTAATGTTTGCTGAAGAGAGGAAAAGGAAGAATATTCTAAATTAATTAAGTATAAAAGTTTCCATTAGAGGAGCTAAAACAAACAAACAAAAAAAAAAAAGAGATGAATTACCATGAAGCAACATTCATGTCTAAAAACATTTATCAACTGAGTCTTCATTAATCAGTGACAATAGTTCATTTGTAAAGATTAAAACTGTGTGTGCCTTTGTGCAGCACTATCCACACAGGTGCCCAATGCTAGTCTTATGATCAAAGATAATCTCTTTCACTGAGACCTCCGCTTGCACGAAAATCCCAGCTACATAACATATAGTTAGCACCGAGAGCCAGTAATACTTACACATCATCAAATGTTATTTTGGGTCTTCTGGACTCAGAATTCCCATTGGAAAGCGTTGGCATTGCAGACCAGATGTCTGTTTCTAGATGGCTGGTGTCAAGAAGAGGGTTGGCTGTTGATGTATTGTGAGATTCTTCCTCCTAGATCAAAAGGGACTGTTACTAACTCTTGATAGTTCAAGCAAACAGCTTCCAACAATGGAAGTGCTCACATTCATTCCTCAGAAAAAAAACCACCAAACAAACAAAAGACTAAGGCACAAATTAGCACTTGTATATACCCAACTACATCCAGGTTACATCACAAAACTAGCTTTCTATCCGTTATAACATAGGCCTATTAGATTAATTAGGCAATATGACTACCTCTGACCCATCACCTGAACTCATTAACTTCACTCCTAGATGAAGTCAGACCAGATACCACAGTGTTACTGACTAGAAACACTGCTGAAAGCGACGGTGGAGAAATCTGATGCAGAAGGGCTGGATGCAAACTCAACTTCATTCAAGGAATATCACAGTAATGTAACTATTTTTCTATATTATTATTAGCTAACTGTAAGGTGTCTGAAAAGTCTGCTCAGATTTCAGCAAGAAGTGGTTTCCTCACACTTGCTGCAGAGAACAGAGAGAAGAATGGAAAGCAGAAGTCAGGAGTTGTGACTTTGCATTGATTAAAACCAGAAGCATAACTGAAACATTTAAATTGGGCAACTGCAACTTGCAAGCTATGTCCACAGCCAGATAAACTAAATTACAGCTGAACCAATGAACTAGGAAAAGAAGTCTAACATATTTTTAGAAGACAAATATGTCATATATCAGGTTAATAGATAAACCAAGGATAAATCTGACTAAAGATGCTGGGAGAAAGAGGAAGTGGCTCTGCTGTTTACATAGCATTGTTTATTTGCTGACACACGCAGTTCATTTTGGCATTGATTTCAGTTGAAGGCACGTGTATTAGTATCGCAGCTTGAAGTGACACAATGATATCAGAAAGCAACAGGGATGAATGAACAAGGTGAAGTGATTTGTCACCTATGATCCAATGCAAGTTGCGAGTTTTACTATTACAGTGCAGGGTAACAACCTCTCATGAAGTGTTGAACTGTGAAAAATGGGGCTATGCGTGTCCTTTTCTGCAGCAGAATTTTCTCCTGTCTTTTAAATTTGACAAGATCCAGTTTGATACTAAACGATATGTTTGAAACTCAAGAGGGTTTATTTAAAATGGGCCCAAACCCTCAAGTTTCCCTGTTTAACCTAAAAGGGGATGACAAACAGATGTGAAACTTTACTCTTTTTTTTCAGTGAATTTGCTATGCAGTTGCTAGGCTTGGCTCTTTTTCATGTCTTTTCAGTAAAAAAATCATCTGAATCTGGTGAAAAGCAAGCAAGCAAGAACTGCCTATATTAAAAACTTTGAACAGGAGATGGCCCTAACAAAATGATGGGGCTTTTTTTGGTGAAAAAGCCAACTATTTACATGGTATCTGAAAGTTTATACACATAATTCACGGAGACAGATGTAAATAAACCTAACTGCTGGAAGCTGGGAGCATGCAAACCTGAGACAAGGTATTTCTATGTTGAGTGTGCTGTGGACAGGTAGTTTTTTTGTTACATTTTTATTGTTTAGTTTAGTCCACAATATTCAGTACAACTACAGTACTTAATTCTGGGTGAGAATTTGGGGAAATTATTCAAGTGATGGATACCAAAATTCTTTAAGCTTTATTTTTGAAGAGTGTGTGTTGTAGCTTCAGATCTAAGGGACTAATTGCAGCTAGCTGGTGGCTGCAACACTCTCTGAGGCTCTGGGACTGACACACAATGCCAAGTAAATGCCTGATGTTGACCTAAAAATGGAACTTACAAGAGTTGCTTATGCCCAGCTCTGCAAAGATCCACTTGTCGCTGATCTTGAGTGGGGCTACATAAGCATTTAAAAATAGATACTGAGGGGAGAAAAAAATCAAACAGAACAAAGCTTAGTGAATTTTATCTTGTTCACTTCCAGCAACTGAGGTCAGTTACTTACACAGATTCCTTTGGGGTTAGAAGAAGATTTATTTTCATTCTTTCTGTGTTTAGAAACAGAGGAAGAAGAGCTGCTGGTCTGAGAGGTGTTTGTGATGTTGGTCTCTTGGCTGAAGGAGCTGTTGTCACTGCTGTGCCGTCGGTGCACAGGCTCATCCAAGAGTGGGGATAACGGAGGAGGGAACAGCTTCTCTTCTCTTTTCTTTGCCACCTTTTTCACTGAGTTACTGCTGCTCCTGGGACACAGATAAGAAACAGTTGTATTTCAAGAACTTGGTTAATCCTCCATAGAACCAGGATTACACTTACTGAGAAGCCAGCTCTATCCTCAAATACATCCTGCAGTCCCCGTGTCCTAGGAACTAAGTCAAAAGGAATAGGCAGGGAAAACAGAAGAGCTACCTCTGCCTTTCCAATGGTGGCAGAAACCTCTTGCTTTAGAGGACAATTTCCAGTGCATTAGTACAAACTGCACCCAATTTAAATGCTAATTTGAGTCAGTCTTCATTTAAGAAGTCACAGAGGTTCTGACTCAGCAAAGTGCTGGAGAGGTTTATGCATGGGGTTAGTTCCTTTGACATCAAGTATGACTATTTATGTGTTTAACACTACACATCTTCTTAAGAGGTGGATTAGGGCCCACATAAGCAACGTCTGCAAAAAGCATAACAGCACATGGCACGTGAACCAAAAAAAAATAATTAATAACAACTACGAAATGATAACCATAACAATAACAAGATAATAATTATTTGACCTCTAGAACAAAACCAATGTTCAACACTATATTAAAATGATACACTGTGGCTGGCAAAAGCCCTTGAGCAAATATTGGTTGATGAATTGAACGTGATTCATAAAATGAATGTGGTTTTGACATGAAGGCTCAAGTAATATGATAATCTATTGTCTGTTTTATGTACAGAAATTGTTAGCCAGCTAGAAGCAGCAGCTGTGATGCACAGTAAAATCAAAAAAAAACCCATAGACCTTTCTCCCCTCAAATCCACCAAAAAGGACAAAACCAGAACCCAAAACCCTGCTGTTTAACATGTTAATCTACTCATAGATTTTTATTTCAGGTACTGTCCCAGCTCAGTCAATGAAGATAACCTGAATTTTAATCTTTTGTTAGACATCTAATATTGTGCTACATGGTCATTTACTTTTCATGATTATTGACCAAAATTTCAATAACAAATTAAGTCACAAAGAATTTATGTTTCCTTCCCAGTCACTTTCAGTCAGTGTCAGGAATTACAGATCTACTTTGCCTTAAAGTAACCAGGGAAAGAGGGCAAGGCAAGCCAAGCTTCCTAGCTCCCCATTCTGGAGCTCTCTTATTCTAGCCAGGCCCCTTTTGCAGTTTTGCCAACAGTATCAGGATCCACACCTGCTTTGGTCATTCCCCTGTTTTGGGGAATATAAAAATATGATATAAAATCTAGGGATAGAAGACTCATTTTAGCTTATCTGTAAAATCAAACAAGCTCCCCATGTTTCAGGGTTTATATCTCTTCTAATCAAAACTGTTTGGAGTGCAGCAGAGTTAAAAGTATCTAATTTGAAATTCTGATATTAAAGATCTTCAGACTAAAGGAATCAAATAAGCACGGAAATTCATGTGGCCTTACAGTAGGACTGCTCAGAAAACACATGGGCCAATCAAAGGAAAGCAACCAGATTGGAAGAGACTGGCAGTTCATTGAGGAGACTGATTTTACGCGCATGTAGACCTGAAACATGTCCTCCAAAAAGTTCTCACTTGCAGCCCCATCTGTTAGCTTTCTGACCCCCGAAGGGCATTTTGGAACTCAGACATATTAACCACAGATACAGCACAATAACACTGAACTTCTTCCAGAGGAAAGTTTTCCAAAGGAGGGCAAGCATGCACGTTACTGGATTGTGCAGAGGCAAAGCATCCACAGTTAATGAAATACCCAGGAGCAGAATCCAAACCCACTGCCTCCCAAATGAGTGTCCTACACAGGGAATCCTGAATACGCACATATGGGTGGGAGTAGAAAGCAAAGCAATTCTCCGTGCCTCTGTCTATGGAGGTGGGTGGAAGTCTCCTTTCTCCCTGGTACAGCATTGCAAAGTGAAGAGCAACCATGTCTGGCAGATGTCAAAAGCATCTGAAGAAAAACTGGAGCTATTGGCCAAGACCCCTTCAGGATCTGACCCTGCACCACTAGTGAGGTTCCTCAGCACACCCATGGATATTTCCAGGGCTAATGCAGGACTCTGTTGCTTGCACACTGTCTAAAACTGCACAGGGACATTTAAGGCATATGTAAAGCAACTGAAGCAACATTACTCAGCTGAACACAGAGGTGGAGTCATCATGAGTAAAACTTAAGGTGGCTGTAGGTGCTATGACTTAAAACTTCACCAGTTATCTCCATCTCTGGGGTTAAATATAAGAGGGGAAATCAACATACAGGTGCAGCTCCCCAGCTCTGGCTCACAAGTCATTCTGTGGTTGGGAAGACTTAACCACGAAAGAAAATGAACTTGAGGGTACTTTTTTTCTATAGAACTCAAAACACCAATACTTTATGGTTATAATTCTATTTATTTTGTTAGTTTTTTTTTTTTTTCTTTTCTTTTTTTCCCTGTTGCCCACTTAACCCTATGAGTTTTTGAAGGAATAAGTCGATAATTAATGTAGCAGTGTTACCTCCCTAAGATTTACGCCAAAGCACTTATGTTAACAATAACCTCCATGAAATAGGTTGTTACCAGCAGTAAACCAGATTGTCACTTTGCTTTGGGCTGTTAATGGCCTAAGAAACTGGTTTTTGATTGCAGTAATCACTAATTTTGAATGAATTTATTGCAATAATTACCGAGACACAATGGTTTAATTTGCTGACATGATTGTTAGTTAAACTATACGTAAAATCTATGGAGGAACACAATAAAAGTTTAAGGAAAAAATACAAGCAGAACTGATGGTCTTGTGGCTGCTAGGTTTAATTTTTGTGACTGAAAAGACCAATTATCAAAACCCAAGAAGGATCCCCATTTGCTTTTTTTTTTTCCCCAACCTAGTTTCTTTTGGGCAGAAAGCAAGTAGGAAGGCAACAAGAGGTCACTGAGTGAAGAAGAGAGAAAATTTCCATTTCCTCTCACATTACAAGCTGCCCTTCTTTGCCCTTTCTTTGTCCACTCCCTGTGGTATGCAGTGGTATACTGGCTTATTAATGACACAAACCCATTCTGTATACCAATCACTTGGGTTTCCTTTGTGTCTACTCTCCCTGTCCACAATGAAACGCTGCATATAGATGGCTGTGACTACCCAAAAGATAGGCTAATATATGCTGTCAAGTACAGGTGCATTTTTAACTACAGGTCAAACAAAAGGGAACAGGACATCTTGAAAACCAGGCTGAAATGCTTGTCTCAGACAGATTTCCAGTGTGCCTGCTAGACAGGAAGCATGTTTCACTAGTATGAGTCCAGTTTGAAATTCAGACATTCTGCATCAGCAAATAACTCTTTGCACTGTTACAAACTGCTAAATATTGGCTAACAGTACTCTGGACTGGGTCTACCAATCAGGTATTCAAATATAAAGGGTATTCAGCAGCACATAAAATTAATGCTTAAATTAAAATTGCTCTGTCAAGCAGGTAAATATAAACAATCCTCTGCTACAAAGTGAGCAGCTGACCTGACCAAAATCCAGCTTCACAGCAGTGTTTCAGATTGAACTACTAGGACAAAACACAGTATCCTCTATTCCTTCGCTTGTTATGAAATATCAGAAATAAGGAAAATACAGTAGCATTTGTTAGAATAATTATATTTTAAGTGTCATGTCAGATTTAGGAAAAGGCATCAGCCCCAGAGTGTGTGAGGGAAGGAACAGAGAGACAACCAGTTGCTTATGAAATGACTACATAAAACAAACCAGCTCTTAGCTTCTGTGAACAGCTTTTAAGTTCATAATTGACCATTTGAAACTTCTAAACTCAAACTGTACATGCAGTTATAGAAACTTGTGGAAATTAGGTACATAACTGTCCATATTAGACATGTAACCCTTTAAAATTAATTGTGCATCTTTGCTTGCTTTATTGAGCACATACATTTAGGGAAAGATTACAAGGAAATGTATTCAAATGTCTATCTAAACCATGGATAGGGAGCTGCAGAGGCATGGTGAAGGGAAGCTGTCTTCCACCAATTCCTCGAGACTCCTGAATGCCTCCAAGTTTCAGCCTAGAGGAAATAGTCTTCCTGTCAAAAGATGCTTCGATCTATAAAAACCCTAATGAAAGTCTCTGAAGGCTGCCCTGGGGAGCTTAGCTTGCTGGCACATGGTTCTAACAGGAGAGACTTAAGGTTCCTCCCAAGTGGGAACATCCACTATGGCACATAGCACCTTCTCAATGGACGAACATCACCATCACACCTGTGGCAGAATCACCCTAATTTCTCCAAGTTCTTACACAGAGATTTAGGAATTCTGAAATAAATGTAAAACCTTTGGGAATAAAGGAGCAAATGTCAAAGCCTGTCTTTCAACCTCTTACCACTGAAGTGTTATTCTCCCCCATGCCCTTGAAGAGTGTACTTTCAGCTTCCCCTTTCTTCTGCCTCCCCTTAAAACTCTACCTAACCCACTCCTGACTGGTTAAAAACAATCTGTGTCTCTCCAGAAATATGTCGCCACACAGTTCAGCCAGCTCCCTGATCTTCTGGGAAATATGTTGATCTATATTCAGTTGAACATTGCTGGGAGTTGAAGACCTGAATTATCAAACAACACTGCATTTGTTTCAAGTGAACTCAGAAAACACTAATAACAAATGCAGTGTGACCCAGGGCTCAATCACTGCAGTGGAAGTCAGAAAATTTTGTTTGAAAACTTGAGGCAGACAAGGGGAAAAGCTGGCATATGGAAATAACTATTGATTGGGACAATGATATTTTAACAGAGAATACCTCTGAGAAAGCTCTGAGAAATCAAATTAACGACCTGGAAAAAAAGCTCAAATTAAGAAACATCAGGTTGGGGAATAGAAGGAATTTTTAATGGATTGTGGAGGTGTTTGGGATGGATAATCCTTGATTTCCTCTGCAATATATCTCTGCTTATTGTATTTCTAGCAATGACAATCAGGCAACACCCATCATGATGTTTATCAAACATGCAACATGTTACAGAACACTTGAAGTTTCAACTCATCTGCCTTTTTCAGACGCCAACTGACTTCTTGGTGGTAGAATGAGGGCTTAGTTTAAGGACTTAAGTTAGTCCTTTTCTATGGGTTTTAAAATTTGTATGCTATTTCATAAACAATCTTTGAAGTTTATCTAAATTTAAATACTACTACACTCAAATTGCTTTCAGAAGTACATTGAGGGTTTGACCCTTTGCTTGTCATAGCAGAAAAAAATGCCTTGTCTCAAAATTGTAAAAGCACAAAATTGAAGACAGAAGGGAATTGAACTCTTTGTTATTTATAGAATGTTAATCTTGTGATTATACTAATCAGAATCATTATTTATGCGGCACCTGTTTGCTCAAGCATTATAGCCATCTCTCAATGACATTCTGAAAGGCACAAAGTATTTGATTGCATATCTGTAATCAAATACAAAGGACGTATGTCTGAAACATTTAGGTTGGTTACCCCTGACATGGCTGTACACACAGTTTAAGAGTCGCTGAAGTAAACAGCAATCACTGTTTTGTTCAATAAAACTGAAAACTGTCACTTATGAAAACAATTTAAAACAAATAAATTCCAGGCAATCAAATAAAGCCCACTTTTGGTAGGATCCTTTGGCCATGCGGGTTAAGGATGATGGGGGCAATAAAGAACATTGAAAAGACATAGCATGGGAGTAAAAGAGCACACCAGGATTGTGGTGGCACTCTGAATGCCTATAGTCCATCAGAAGGATGAATGAATATCATCCAAAACCACATGGATCCTCTTCCTGAATGATGGGAATAGCAATGCTGCGTCACTTATGCTTATGGTCTGTAAGCCACACCTGGCTCTACAGCAAAGACATTTGTAGAACAGTACCATGAAATCCCTCATAAATGTTATTTGTAAAAAAAAACCCAACTTACTCTTTAGTGCTGGTTAATCTATGATTCGGTATTGGAGAGATGCAAGGTGGGAGTAGGCATGAAGCTGAAGAGTCCTCCAGGCGCTGTTTCTTGCTTTCAACAAAGGTATCCAGGCTTTCTGTCTGCTTTAATGAAAAGGGTAGAGTATGAAAGATCCAGCATGCACAGTTTCACTTGTTATTAAGAGGAGCTCAGGAATCTTAGTGTATTTCCTTCACAGTAGCAGCAGTTAAAATACTGGTCTAAGAGAAGTGAAAGTCATCTGAAATCAGGGCTAAATGTGATCCAAACACAAGACATTAAGTTATATAACAAGAAACATAGCCAGATAATTAGGCAACAAGATGCCTCATGTGTTGTAGTCGTCTTCCGTAGTGCATTGGAATGTAATTAATAATTCAGATGGAATGATGCGATAGCACCAACTCTCACTCAAGTAAATAGCTTTTACTCATTGACTTAATAGAAGTAGATGGGAAAACTACCCTGAGTAAGTATTCCTCACAGGACTAGAAGACTGGAGTACTGAGCTGGGGTAGTCATTAACAACGACAGCTGGTTTAAAATTTGCTTTGAAAGATTCCCTGATGCATGACTTTTGTGCCTGAACTAGGATGATACAAGAAAAGCTGATTACTGATCTGTCACTGGAACCTTCATATCAGCCTTTGAGCCCTCTACTAGATGGCTAAAATAAATCTTTAAATAGCATGATTTAGAATCAGAAATCAGGCTCTCCCTACCCTGTTTTAACTGTTGATATACCCTCAAGTCATTCTAATTGGCTTGTTTCCCCTTGGGAACAATCACATAGCAACTGAATAGGCTGCTTCAGAGGGTAACTTATGTTTGCACAGTCCCAGAGTGATATTCCTCATTTTTTTACTTTCTGATTCAAATTATGAGGTTCCATCTTCCATGACCATGTTATTTTTCCTGGGAGCTTAGTTGCCAATACTAGCCAAGATTCTGTCTCCATCATACTGACACTCCACTAAGATACGTAGCAAGAAGGTTTTTGTACAATTAGTATGCACCCTGGTGTACTCATAAGTACACATAAGCATGGATATTTATACATCCCTTTCCTCTTCTTTCCTCCTTCTTTCTTACATATCTGCCTTTAGAGTACAGCTAGAATATAAACTGAATAAAAACCTGCTGAGTTTACTCATGTGATTATTTCCACTTAATTCAACAGGGAAGGAGCCAGTGCTGTGACTCATGTAGGCAAGGATGCAGACCCTGTGTCTGCCTGGCATTGTCTGTGTTTGTTTAGTTAACTCTCTCGTACCACTGGGCTTCTCAAACTCAGGATTTCAAGAAACCCACTAGAACAGACAGCTGAAGTCACGTCCACAATCATTTATAAAATCTGGGGTATAAAAACCCCCATGCTATGACGACTTCTCAAAGGCAGACCACAGCACAACCATTCCAGCTGGAAAAAATGACTACAAAAATTCATTTATGATGTAAAACTTCAGGTTTTTTTTTTGAAAACACATTTAGTTTGAAGTGCACTGTCTTATCCCACAAGATAGGACACCCTTGGGCATGAATAACACAAAACACATGATAAAACGTAACACCTCAAGTCAAAATACATTTGTTTTTTTCAGGTAGCTGTGTAGAGAAAGCAGCTAAGCAAATTATATTTCTATGAATCACATTTGTTTACGCAACAAAACAATACAGACTAAATTCACCAGGAGCATAAGCAAGCACCACTCCATTGACTTTAATGAAGCTATGCCTATTTAAGCCAGTGGTGAAAATGCCTTAATTTGGAAGAAAATAAAATCCTGCCTTCCAAATAGAAGTCACATTTTCTGAGTATAGCTGAACCCATAGTAATATGAACTCATCATTGGGAATCCTTCTGCAGAGTAGAGAACACTAGAAATTAATGGGTAAGTGAGCAAATACAGTGAACAAGATTGTCAAAAAAAAATACATTGTTCATTGATTTTGTCAGCTGGAGTTTGGTTTTTACTAGTTTCTGATGTTAATTTGCAGTAATGCACTTGTAAATGTATGTTCTTTGTAAAAACAATAAAGCCTTAGTGTTATGAAGCCTCCTTACAGCCCTGCTGCAGGTGCACTGAGGAATCACTGAGAGCGATCCTGACATCAAGGATGCAGACAAATTCAGTGTTTTCCTCCAGACAGTGAAAAGCACTTACCTTGTGTTTCCTTTTGGATTTTGTGGGTGGTTTTTCAGGTGCTGGGGGAGGGGACTCCCGAGATGGTCGCCTGTGTTTCACATTTGCCTCTCTTGGTTCAGTTTTCACAGACGTGGTCTCAAAAGGCTCTTGTCCAGGTATCCTAGAGAGTAAACTAAGGTCTATTTTCACCCACAGAGATTTGAGTTCTTCATATTCTCTCAGTGGGGACAGAAGTTCATTTTGTACAATTGGAATAGGAGAAAAGAGCTGCTCCTCCAGGTCATTGCTGGTCTGGTCAATGGATGTGTTGCTGCCATTGCTAGTTAAACTACTTACACTCAGGATGTTACTGCCAGAGTCCTTGGCTTTGACACCATTGGCAGAGCCAGGGCAAGCTGGCAATACCTTAGCCTGCAAACTCTCCTCTTGGTCAGTGTTTGAGTCAGAAGTAGACGAATCTGTTTCAATGAATTCCCGGGATTTGGGGACAATTTTGCTGGGGCCTCTGTACTTCTTCTTCTCTGAAGTGAGACCTGTGCTGGTTCGTGGTTCTTTCCTTGGAGCAGTCTTCCCAACTGCTGCTTTAGTTCGAACCTTTGGCTGCTCAGGGGGTTCCTGTGTGTCTTTTTCTTTGGGAGTGTTGCTGGTATTATTTGGTTTGGGCCAGTTATACTCTTCTACACTGGAAGTCCTTTCTACCTTTTTGGGTTGCTTTTTCCCAGTAGTCCTTTGTGAAGTTGGCTCATTATGAGCTGGTGACTTCTGCTTGGAGCTTTTTGCCTCTGGGGTTTTCTGGGCAACCCGTGGTTTGGCTTTCTCTCGGATGGGACTAAGGATCGCCCGGTCTTTGGAATCGGTCGGGGGCAGGCTGTTGTTGAGTTTCCCTTTGTTAGGCCCTTCGGCCTGCTGGTTGCTCTGGGTCTGGGAGCTGGTCTCGCTGTGAGGCTCATTTTGATTGCTGATGATGGTCTTGTTGTGGGGGTTCACTTTATTTAGCCATTTATCCAGCTGCCATTTGTTTGTTGAGGGGGGTTCAGGCTGCAGATGGAAGAACGACAAGGAACAAATCTCACACAGAAGCAACGCTTTTCCCTTTAAAAGAGAGTGTTTTTAATGTACCCTTTTATTTCAGTCAACTAGTGGTGACTGCTAGTTTTATGGGAGTATTTATGGAGTATTTATGGTTAATTAGGCTTCCTTATCTGGTTTACAATGTGACCCTGGAGAAATTTAATACAACTAAAAAGTTTAGCTGGTCCCTGAAGACATACTTTTGTCATGTTGCCTTCCCTTAGTCCCAGATGAACACTGTGTCAATAAAATCTTCTCTAGCTACTGGCAAAAATCTAAATATTTATTTCAAGCAATTCAAATGTAGGGCAGAAGGATTCTTCCAAAAGCTAGAATGAGTATGTAGGACATATGTGTAAAACTGTGAAGTGAGAAAAGTCAACAGCATCAAACAGCAGAGAACTCCAACATCTCCTATCAGGGAGCAGGATTCCACGCTCTTCCACGCTTCCCCCTCCGAGCACCCACCGGGGAGGAGCTGAGTACGGCTTTACCTCTGGCGTGGCACTGCGTGACTCCTCGTTGCACTCGCTGTCACTGGAGCTGCTCTCGCTGTCAGAGTCAGACTCGGAGCTGCTCTCGGACTCACTGGAGCTTCCGGAGCCACCGCTGGAATGGGCCAAGCCTGTTGCGTGTGCTGCTGGCACGGGCAGGCTGCTGTGGGCAGAAGAGCCTCTTGTGTCAGTATGCTGCTTGTCTTTTTTAAAGTGTCACCCTGGGGGGAGCTACCCAGTGAACCCAATTCACACTGACTTTCTGCTGTGCCAGCTCCCCCTCCTGCAGTACAGATCCAGTGAAAGCTCCAGCGGCCATGCTACTGCAGAGCCACCAAAGGAGCCTGTTGGGTTTATGCTTCACGGGACACACTGATAATGGTGTTAATCACATCACCATCATCATCACCCTTAAATGCGAAACACTTCAGTGTCACAAGGCTGACCCTATTAGCCCAGTGATTGAAAATACTAACAATCACACTTCAATAATTCATTAATGGAATCACGGTTTCTTCATTTTTTGCTGGTACATTTATAATTTATGATCAAAGGAAGGATATCAGGCAACTAATACTGGATGGAGCATTTTAAAAATTAATTTTAATGAATACTTTCACACTGTGGCGTACAAAAACTACATATTTTTGACAAGTCTGCAGGGACTGACCAAGAATTTTTTATTTATAGTTGTTTTTTCTCTCATGTTTATGATAATGCAGTGAGAAAATGGCATCCATGTTGAAAATAAGCCTCTCTGTGAAATCTATTTTTCTGCATGTTCAACTGTCCTCCAGCATGTACTTATTAGCATTGCACTGGGTGTCATTGTCTTTCCTCAGCATTTATTTCTAAACTGAGAGGTTGGATGACTCCAGTTTTAAGCACTACAAATTCTGCTGGTATGAG
This sequence comes from Psilopsiagon aymara, assembly GCA_024733675.1. Taxonomy (NCBI): domain Eukaryota; kingdom Metazoa; phylum Chordata; class Aves; order Psittaciformes; family Psittacidae; genus Psilopsiagon; species Psilopsiagon aymara. The sequence goes on from JANRGW010007768.1 coordinate 31,971, forward strand.
TCTTTATAAACTCATCTTTAATTTCAACTTTTTTCTCAGGGAGGTAACCATAAGGTTTTATGTCTCTTCAGCTGATCTATTCAGGGACTTTTTGATGATTGATTTTAAATTTGTGAAGCTGACAAAGCAAAGTGTTTGAAAATTGACACCTCTTGCTAGTACTCCTTTATGGATATTCAATACTTCACCTTAATATATCATATGCTGTGCGTGCCCCATATTGAGCGATTCTGAGATGCCTAGAAGTTATAATACAGCTTTGCCTTCATTCCTGCTCTCTACTTTTTTACTTTCCTCCAAGAATGATTCAAGTAAGCCAGGTATATCCTCCGTCCCCTTTCAAACTGAGATGCTATGTGCATCAAGATGCCTTCTTAAGAAGCCACACTAACCAAGAAACTGGAATTTGGAAAAGTCAGAAGAACTACGTTTGACCTGCTCTGCTAGAGTTTTTACAAGTATTGCCATTGGCTTCAATGACAATAATAGATGGTCTCCAACTTTCTTCTTATGCTAAGCTAGTTTCTCTCTGCTTCCTTGTTGGTAAACCTATCCCTTACACCGCGGTTGGTAACTTAACTGTCTCTTTGAGTGCTGCAATGGCCCTGCAGTGCCCATTGACAAAACAGCTTGGTGCTTTAGGGTGCATTAATGAAACAAAATTACTCACTTGGGTAACTCCTACAGATCACTAACTTTGTTGCTCATTAAGCGCATATACTTCCCCCCACCATCCTCTAGAGGCTCTTCACTCAACTGATTCAAGCAGAGCTACTTTACAAATTTCAACTGGAAGGAACAGGTAAATCAAACACATGCTTTTTAAAATGTTGTCATTTCTAAAACTATAATGGAGAACTAATCACTGCTGTATTAAAAGGTAAATCTTGCACTTCACATGTATGTCATTATTTTTGGAAATTATTTGCACATTTGGTTTTCTTTCTTTATCCCTCCTTTTCATTGAAGCTCAAGAAAGTGTAACAAAAGACTTTCCTACAGTGAAAAAGGAAACAAGAGAATGTGTTTGTAGGGGATTTTGCCAATCATTTCAATATCTTCTGTTTTCGCCTTACATTTCCTATTTGGAAAACACTTAAAGTAGATGAAACCCGAGCTTTCCTACTTCATTACAACTGTTTCCAAGAAGAAAGAAAAAGAAAAGAAAAAAAGAAAAAACTTCAAGGGTTCCAAAGCTGAGGAGACAAACATGGCAATTCCATTCTAAAATACCAAAATGAAACAGCAGCCTTGAAAAAAATGTTACTTACAGAATTATCAGAATGATGAAGCTGCAATTTAGAAATTACCTTTTCCCTAAATCTGTGAGTTTCATCTATTTTCTTCATCTATTTCACTTCAACTAGAAGCGAACAAGACAGTATTAATGCTTCACCCTTGCTGGAAACTCCCGTTCCAACTACCCTAGCAGGGAGCTGCCTGTCAAGACAGGGGGATGATGAGCCTGGTTCCTACACAGAGCAGAAGCATCTCTGTAGCTGGTCACAAAAACCTGCACCGGGCTCCTGCAGTGACAAAGCTCCTTCCCTGGGGTGGTTTATGCCCAGGCAACCACCGTACAGAAGGATGTATATGAAGCTGCTCACACATTTGTGCAGACTGCCTAAGAAAATGCTCTGTTGTCAGTGCTGGCAAGTTTGCTCTCATTAAGATAACTGATTTTAAGAATATCACCTCTTATAATAGATCAAAGAAGGAAAAGCCAGTGTCCCAGCAGGTAAGGCCAGACCTTTCCAGCCTTTAAACACAACCTACATCTTTTAGCACTCTGGAAGAGAAATGACATTGTAGCTGGGATGCACTTACACAAAATAACTGGAGTTGTACTGTAGCAGACTGCAACTCTCTGACAAAGAACTCAAAGGGCAAGAAAAAAAACCCATGGAAATAGATGGTAGCTCCAACATGGCCTTATTTTCTTTCTTTCTGCACACTAGCCTTAGAAAATTATCATATGCCAAACATTACGGAATAACATAGCTCAGCAAGCTTTCAGGAACCAGTCAGACTCAAAATAATGTTTTTCATACAAAACACAATGAGGTCATATTTGTCTTTCATCTGGGATAATAAAATTATGCCTTGGCTACATCAGGTGGTTTCATGCTGAAGGCATCATTGCTGATCTACATTTTTAAAGTAGAAGCATTCACTTTTCATCATATAGTTTGGGTTGAGAGTAACTGTTTGTATGTTTGCAAAACAATCAGATAAGATCCAAAATGGCTTTCCTAGCATCTCCTCATACTAAAGAGAGATCTTGCATATAGGTACATGCACAATCAACTAGTAATGCTGTTCAGCAGAACAGAAGTTAATACACATCTTTCACATTTCAGTGCATGAAAAAAATTAATCTTTGCTCCCAATAAAATGAATGTAGTGGAGAGATTCTGGGCTCTCTTCTGATTTTTTTTTTCCCTTACATAAGATATACCTTTTAGCTCAAAACAACAGGTTGGTTTGCGCTCTTCCCAAAGACTTCTTCAGCTTTAAAGTTAAAGCACATGTTTTAAAAGATGCTGGGATAGATTCTGAAAATGTGCATTCAAGCAGCTGTTATACGAATAAACTGGACTTCTTCACATACATATCAACTACATGAACTGGGGGCTGCCTCTGTAAGAGACTTTCAAAGGAAGCTTTGTTGTGTTGCTAAGATCCAGACAAGGAATGCCAGCCCAGACAAGGTTTAAAATGGATTTAAAGCATTTTACCATCAGATACAAGTCCTCAAAATGACTAAAGGGGGCAGGAAGCACTGGTATATGAAACTCTTGAATTTTTATTTCCCAGCAGGAGATGAGCACTCATGTTGCTCCTCAGTGCTTGGGTGGACAATGTTTTTATTTCATTTGAACTGAAAAAAAAAAAAAATTAATAAAAACAACGCTTCCCAATGGAACACAGTATTGTTTGGGTAAATAACACTTAGAAGAAAGCCAGTTCATTATTATCACTTGAGATTGGGGGCCCCTACTGAGACCAGTGACCTGCTGTGCTGGGATCTGTGTAAATACATGATGAGACACAGTCCTTGGGCCAAAGAGCTTGCAATCCAAACACACAAAGCAAACATGAGAGGTATTACAATCATCCTCATACTCAGTAAGGGCCTCGCATATTCTCCAAGCCCAAGGCCTCTCTAAAGTTAATGGAAACACCAGTTTCCTCCCCTTATGTTCTCCCTATTTTCCAAGCCCTGTGCTCGGCAGTTGAGGTGTCCCGCAGGGCAGTTGGACAGGCTCTGCCCTGACTCGGAGCCCTTACCATGTCTGTGCTATCTAGGAGGAAAAATACACCTGTGACTTGGTAGCAAGGATCCTCATCACTCAGGCCAGATGGACCAGCATCTGCTTGCCCCTCTCCAGAGCAGCTTCTCCTGTGCCATGGAGATGAGACACTGGAGTGACACCCAAACCACAGGTGCAGGAAAACCAGACCTCCTTTTGCAAAGCCATCGGGATGATGTCTTTAGCTGCCTGGAGGTTGGTAAGCTGGTCTCCTCCCTGCTATCAAACAATGAAGCAGACAGAAAGATACCTGCACATACAGAAGCGATTTGGAAGGAAGCTCTTCTGCAGCAGTTTCACCTATCTCCCTCCTGCTTTTTCAGCACACAGCATTTCCCTTCTCCCTTGCAGCCTGACAGCAAGATTGTGTACAGCATGGGCACAAAGTATAAAGTGAGAAATGTCTTGAAGGACAGAACACCACCAGTATCACAGTGCCTCACACTTGTCGAGCTAAGTCTTAACTGCAGAGCAGCTGAGGCTTGCAGGTGTCTGCTGGTGGTTCCTGGCAAGGGACTGCATCAAGCTCATCACACACCAACCATTGTGTTTTCACTGCTGTTCACTGGTACAGGTGAGCTGCCTAAATTTAAACATAACCCTGCAGGTTGTCTGGTTTTATATTTGTGTTATTTTTTCAAAGCCACTTAAAGCAGACACGGCATTATTATGTATTTGGATTATTATGCTGCCTAAAGAACTGGAGGCCCAACATGCAGCTTACACTTTCTTGTCGTCATCTAGGCTATTATATTATCTTCAACACATCATTTACTCTGTTGTAATAACTTATTTTCAAGACTAAACCTGGTAGTTACAACAAAGATAATGTGAAATACTAAAACCCATTAACTTCTAATAAGAAAAAGAATAAGCTTTTTACCCTGTAAATAAACATGTAAAGAAAAGTTGTGCAATTCAGCCCACTGCAGTAAAACTCACCAAGGAACAAAAATTCCTTAGCTATCTCCATGAACTTTTCACCAATTAGATGTAGTCATGTTAATTGCTGAGAAGAGAATTTGGCAAATAGATGGTGCCTTCCAACAATAGCTTTATTCATACCAACCCTTCCTTTTTAGGGTAATGATGAATTGGCCACTTGTTCCATTGCTCTACCCAGAAATCAAAATGTAAACTTTGAGAAAGCAGAGTGCTGTTGGGCAGTGGGAAATTGTAGACGGGAACTGACCAGTGTGTCAACAGTATATCAATGCTGGCAATGTATTTCCACATGAAGCAGCACTCTACAAAGGTTGCTTTACAGCACAGGCCTATTTTTAGGGAAAATGCAATCAACGAAATTTGGAAACAGGAAGGTCTATGCTGGAAAAGTGACTCTAGACTTGACAGAGTGGTTGATCTTCCCATTGAGGCATTGGACTGGGACTTGGATGAACTTTGCTTTGTGTTTTAGAAGAAAATACATCTGTGTACCAGTTCTGCTGAGTAACAGAGAGACTATGGCGCCTATCCTTAATCTAGCCTATCTATTAAAAATGCAGATTCCTCAGAACAAAGACTCTGATTGCACAGAGCACTGAAAATTGGGCACCCAGCTCCGAGTAAGACTTTTGTGCACTGCAACCACACTACAGGATTTATCAGAGTAGACAGCAGTGCTCACTCGTGGAGGATACTGTTGCTCTCCCACTCAATACACTTTATTCTGAAACAAGAGAGAGGAACAAACAGGAAAAACTATGAACCTGAGGGGCACTACTAGGAGTTACTGGGCTCAGTGAATTCTGTGTAAAAAGGCTGCTTCATTATTCTAGTAGATAATAATAGAGAAGCACCTAGGAGATTAAAATTTAGTGCCAGAATTTAATACCATAACTGTTCAATAACGAAGTTTTATTTCCCTTCTATTCTTATACCATTATCAGGATGTAATATTCTCTTCTAATTTGAAAAGGAGCTGCCATTTTTTTTATAATGAATTTTTATATCTACATCTTCAAACTTAATATATGACTGCCACTAGATTACTTTTTAAAGAAAAGGATTGCTCTGAATGGTTTGTTCACGGCCTTTCCATTGGTTAGTATTAAATTATTAATCATCAGGCTGGTAGAATTCAAATCTAAACTTTCAGAGATTGGGCTGACACAGGAACTAAAAACCTGTATTGAGCCTTTTTAAAATATTTATCATACCTAGGTCAGTGAAATGAAACAAGGTGTGGAAATTGTTACTTCAGCTAACATTAGCACACATAGTAAGACATCACTTCTGATGGCTCTCTCATGTCAAAACACATGGAAAGGGAAAACCTCTCTAATATGTCATTCAGGATGTGGCAGCTGATCTGCTGGTATCAATCCTGACCACTGTAATGCAAATAGGAGTTCAGATTTATTTTGAGGGGGAGGGTAATTTACAAGATGTTGTATGCAAAAAGCTACATTCTCATGTTACTGTGTTCAAAAGTAACTGTTTTAATCAAAGACTGTTTATAACAAGGTTGATAGAGTTACTGAAACATTTTTTTTTTTCATATACATATAACTCTTTTATACTTCCAGCTTTAAAGACCATAAAAAAGCATCGTGAAGATGAAAGAAATAAAAAGAATGACAGAGCTAACTCGTATGAGCCACAATCTATGTCAAAGCAGAACTAAAGTGATTGACAGCTTGCATTAGTAATGAATAGAGTGGGGAAAAGCTGCCAGGAATCAGTAACAAGGTCAAAGCCTTCCAATAAAGAATTACATTAGCCACAAATCCTAGGTGGAACTCAGTATATACAACCACAATGTGACTTAAATCACAGTACTGTTTCTACTGTCCTATTCTGACCCTTTCCCAGGCTTTATCCCTGGGCTACAGCAAGTTTTGACTCTTTATCACATCTGCCATAAAGAAAAGGTGCCATGTATCAAACTGCCTTATCAAACTGTTCATAGAAAACAAACAGCAGAGGAGGAGTTTGAACAGCACACCCATAACGGTGCACATAAAAAACTTTCTGAACTATTGGTATGGTAATCGCTCTCCTTCCAATTTCACAGCACTCTCATACATGTTTGATGTGGAAGAGAAGGGGATTTTGCATATTAAAAGCAATATTGTACCCATGATTTCTGCATGCATCACCCTGCTCACCTCAAGAGTTTGGAAACACTTTTGTGAGCACGGTATTATTCAGGGGATGCAATGTATGTACTTTTTGATGTACAGTATTGTAGTGAATGGATTCAAGTGTCAGAGTGCATTATTTGTACTATGCCCTGATGTGCTACTGTTTGTCTGGCATCTGGAAGCATAAGAATACTGCCTCTTACTGTGAGCTCCAAAGGGCCTCATTTGATGTAAATGGAACCATTTTATTATCCCAATATTGCCCCACTGAATCAAGCTAGAGATGAGTATTGATACATGGGAACTTACTTATTTTCCACAGAGAAAATGCGAATCCTACAGTACACTTTGTGAATCTTCTGTGAAAGTTTGTAAGTACATTCTCACCCCTCTACTGTTCCTAGTTTTATGTTGGCATAAAATATTTTTTAATGAGTCACTTATTTGCAGTTTGATTTTACTTATTTCAGCAGGAAGTCCAAGTGTGGCCATGATAAAAAATACTCAACCTCTAAAAGCAAAGTGTTGTTTTTCTTTTTCTCATTCATGTACAGCAGAAAATTGGATACATAATGTTGTAAATGAATTACCCTACTTGTTCTAACTCAGTTTTACTTTAGTTCTAACTGAAAACAGAATCCAGCTTACAGAGCCCAGTGGGAAAAGAACTGGGAGCTATGGGACCAAAACATGCTGGTGCAGATGGATCCATATGACACCTCCAACTCCCCAACATTTCCAGTCTCATCTGCTATCCGAGGAAAGCTAATTTTACTGTCCTGAGCAACCAAGCAGTCGAAAACATGTGGAAGTAGGATTTTTTTTTCCCTTCCCCTATATAAGACAACACCTCTGAGCCTGAAAGGGTGCCAAAAGGCATAATCCAGTTTTCCAGAGCTTTACAGCAAATGCACAGCCATTCACAAATGTGCACTATGTACAAGGGTCACAACATCACCTCAGGATTTATCCTTTGGGGGAATCCCCTGAGAGCAGGTCAGCAGTATAACCACTTCCAGAGCAAAGAAGATGAACCAGAAACATGAGTCTCTGCAACCCAGAGAAGGGAAAACAGCCCCACAGTCTGTCAAAGCCACCCCTGTTTAGAAAACGCCCAAGCCTGCTCTAACTGTAGGGTCTGTAGGAGCATAACAAGTAAAACAAGCAATAGAGAAAGGGGAGATATAAAAACTGAGTATAATCGGAAAAAAAAGGGCAGTATTTTACTAAACAATCTTCAGTTGCTCACAAACTCAGAGCAATCTCCCTGCACTATACACAGTACAAAGCCTGACACAGCAGGATTGGTGCTAGAGGCATGGCATGGCTTGTAGGCACCTACTCAAATGGTTAAGGCACAAATAATCCACTTCTCTGGACATGACTACTGCACCTCTGTAAAGAATGACAACCCTGTTGCTCCAGCAGTGGTCTGACACTTCAGAAAACTGGGTCGATTCATGTGTCTGTCTGGGATTTAATGGCAAAACAATTAAATTCCTGCACTTCTTCCCTGTTTTTAATACAGTTAGTATTGTGAGACTCCAAGCATATTTACATTCATCAGATTTAAGTTAGAATAACCAGTGACACAGAAGTACACAGACGCTAACAAAAACCACAAGCAGACACTTAGTTTGACTGCTACTGCCATAACAGTAAAAAGAAGCCATCATTATTAATAATGGGCAATTACTCTGAAGTAGTCTTTAAAGAAGCGTTCCTTAAGACACATGATGAATTTATGGCACACCACCAAAGCCCTTCATGGATATAAAGATGTACTTCAGCATACGACTTGTTTTTTGAACAAGGAGAAACCTGTCTAGTAAAATATTACTAAAGCTGAATGCTGAAACATAGGTTTCTTCTTCACAATTGATTTTAAAATGGGGGGAAAAACTCCATTTGGGGTGGAAACCTAAACCTCCTCTATATTTCTGTCGAATGTGAGATCCTTTTAATGCTGTTGATTTTTGCCAGTTACATAATACACTGCTTTGTGGATTAAAAAAAAGAAGGTATTAAATCTATTTAGGATTAAAAATCATCTTGAAGGATCTTATATTAAGAATGGAGCTAAATCTTTAAGCAGCATCCACCCTTAATTATGATATTCATAGGTATTAAAGAAAAAAAAGGTGTTTCTTTGAGTGATAAATGGACCTGAAGATCTTTCACAACATTCACTATAAATCACAAAAGGCCATTAATAAACACTCAGAAAAAATGACAGTTACAAGTATCTGCTCTCATACTTTGCCTAATACTATCAGTGTCATGTTTAAACCTGACATCTTAAATCTTCAACACAAAAACCCTTTAAGTCAAAAAGCTCAGCTATTTTAAGCAGAATTTCCTATGCTTGTTATTCTGAATGACAGCAAAAGGAAACAGAGAATCTTTAATTTCTTAACCCTTTCTGGCTGCAAATCTTGCCTTTCAGCCTTTTTCATCCACACCAAAATAAAGGAAGATCCTATTAGCTTCCACACCTACTTGCTGGGATCTTGTGGACAAACAAAGCTGCCATGTCTTCCAGAGGCAGCTAGTGGTGCTTAGCACCTTCACAATGGAGCTCTGTGGGAGTTAAGTCAAAACACTGCAAGTATAAGGACTGCACTGCCTGTGAGCATGCTGAGGGCAAGTTTGCAGCCACCTTTGATTTAAATAGGAGAGACGAACCGGGATCTCCAGAAATAACACTGAGTGCCTTCATCATGAGTAACTTCAGCACTTTATCCTCTGCTTGCTTAACCTAGGCTGAGAGAAACTGGGATGCCTTGCAGGGGCAGTTAAAATCTGACCTGGGAATGACTGTGGACAAATGCTGTGTTCCACAAGATGAGATCAGGAAAAGAGAAGTGGAGTGACCACAATCCTGAGTATAAAGTGGGTTTTGACCATGGGGTACTAAGAAAAGTGACATTTTGCCTGTTTTTTCCAGTATGGCTAAAATAACACAGAACTTTAGGATTAGTTAAATTATTTCTTCGTAAAACCCTTCCAGCTAAGAAGCTTTCATTCTGGTCACTTACGTTCCTGAGTTACAAGAAATGGATTTTTCAACATTACCACCATCCATTTTTCCCCAGACTGATGAAGGGTTATTGTATCAGCAACGATTTTCTGAAGGTCCGCCAACAAGAAAAGGTCAGGAAGATCCAAACCCCTCACGGATACAAAGGTAAATAGGCAAAGTTCAATCTCTCTTGACCTTTTTATTGTTTTCAACTTGATCATCATCCCTTTAGTAAGGTGTAAATGTGTACTTCACACATCTGCCCAGACAGCCTCAATCTCCTCATGCTCTAGTGTGACATGGTGGTTGCCTGTTACGTGAGATCTGAAGCTCTCTTGCTTGTTAATGACAAAAATCAGTAGCGGGATGTCACTCTACTAGCAGGGAAGTAGAGAAGTATTGACTTATTTTCTGCATTAGAGTTAAAAGCCCTCTATCCTCTCTAATTTTGCTTACACTGTTTGGGAAACGATGGACAATAAAGCTAAATTAACCAAGGACAGAGCTCAAAAGTCAGGCTGTACAGCAGAAATGAGCACAAATGGTCAAAGAGGCTGAGCAGAATTGACTGCTTCTGCAGCAGGGCTCCAAGGTGAACATCACTCAATGCTTTCATCTACTGCAAATATGCAGGGAGAGACAGAGACACTGTGGCCCAGACCTAAAAGGCTTACCCTGAATTTCAGATCAGTTCTAAGCTGTATCCTCCTCAGTAATAATATTCCTTGGCCAAGTTCTCACTCTTATTTTGTGCAGAGTGAAACCTACAAGGCCAGTCTGCAAGTTCAGATGATGCCTTCAAAACCTGGAACAATTCAACATCTATTCAACTATATGTTTCCTCCTTTTCTTTTTAAATGAAACAACATCCATAAATACTCTCACAAATAAGCTGTGCAGAGGCTGCTGAGAGAAAACACAGTGTGGCAGCATGTTCCTCCCACCATGCTCAAGTCAGGCTGGATTCCTGCACCAACAGACTGTCAATGGGAGTTTGACATGGGCAGAGTTCTGAAGCTGAAAGCTGTACTTGCTAGTTTTGAAGTAGAGAGGCTGTTATTTTTGAATCTGAATTCATAAAACACTACTTATCATCTAGGTTACAGATGGACTCAGGATCCCACACTTGGCTCCAAAGTTTGGATAACTCACACCGCATATCTGGGGTTTGGGTTCAAGCCCATCTTGAATATAAATTTAGAATGAAAGAAATACATGCAAATACCAGGCATATTATAAGACACTGCCAGCTGTTTTCTTCCACTTACAAGACTGTTTCTGAGAAAGCAATGTGTTTTTTTAAGTATAGGGTGGAATATGGGAGTGATGACAAGCTGGTATCCCTGAGTTCAGTGTGAACCTGACCTCATTCTCAAGTTCAGGGTGTCTCTTGTTTCTGACACATGCCTTCCTAGGCCTCTCAGGCTACATTCTTTATTAAGTTTGATGAGAAATGGAACAGTGTGCTCAGAACCTTTTTATGGATCTCTCCTTGAAAAATATCTGTGTTCTATCCGTGCTTAAATGACAGTCTGCTGCTCTTTTCCAAGAAAATCCATGCCAAAAGTCCAGATAACGCTTAACCCACAGGTTGGTATACACAGAGCTGGCTTTGCGGGTCATGTTCTCAACTGAGTAATGCACTCATTATATTATCCCTGGCAAGTCTCACAGGTTGGAATTTTCAAACAAAAACAAACAAAATCAACTTTTGTTTTGTGACTTGATTATTTTTTAATGCTACAGCTTATTCATTTTGGTTTATTAATTTGTTGGTCCAATGGTTTTTATGAGCTGCGATTCAGAATAGGTCTCTCTCTAGTATCATGTTTTATATAGATATGGGAAATGAAATGTAAGTCTGATACAATTACGGTTGTATGCCATGCAAGACAATACTGTAAACACGACGACAGCCTGAAAAGCTGCTTAGCAAAATGATCTTAATATACAAGGCAGTGTGAAAATGTAAAAAGAATCTATAATGACAACAAAGATTAGCCATTTGCTCTCTAACCTTATTTACAGAAGCAATCAGAGGTATTCAGGTCGAGTTAATGACCCTGTCTCCAATTAATTCAATTGTCTACAAACAACACTGATGCAGTGGTTGTCTCAGAGTCTGCCACATAGTCTCTGAGGGAATATGGAAGACTCCATTAGAAGTGACAATAATAATGCATTTATTACTGAAACACCATTGTATTATAAATAAATTCCTGATGTTAAATTATGCTCCACGCTTTAACAGAAATTCAATTACTGAAATAATAAAAAAGACGGTGTATTTGCCAAGTGCTTGGACTATAATTTGGCTGCTTAGTTACCACCAGTTGGCTGTTTTGCAATTTCTTGTTCACAGAATATTTCTTTTGAATAAATGCCAGACTTTTTCATACAAATTTCATGAACAAGTTGCAAAATGAAATTTTGAGCTTTTGAATCTAATTATGAAAGACATAACTAAACCTATTATTGAAAAAATATTCTTGAAAGCCCTTCTTGCTGTTGTTTGGCTCTGTGTAGTAATTGAAGTAAGCACAGGTGCTGTTCATTATGGGCCATTGTGCACCATCTGAATTCTGGGAACTGAGGAATTCAGACGGTTTCAACTCTGTTTGTGTGAATAACAAACAGGCGTGATTCCGAGGTTGTTTGTACAAGCTTGCACATCGCTCTTCTGGGACTCCTAAGACACCTGCTTACCCTTTTGAAGCCAAAACAGTATCATTTATGTTCTGGCTACAACGATTTTTGCAGGAGCAACATATTTCCCCACCCCTCTTCCCTCAGGCTGCTATCAATGGCAGAAGTAGGAGCAAAAGAAAACAAGGATAAAACAATCATTCAGTGGGAACAAGAAGCCTTTTGGCTTGATGAGATTCAGGCACCACATCTCGTGCTTAGCATCAATCCCCCTCTCAACCAGTTACCTGTGATAGGCTGTTAGGCATAAAATACAATTAATTTTTTTCTGCAAGTACCAATCTGTCATCTCTCTTTGGGGCTTGGCCATGTATTTATCTTGCTAATGCCTCACCCATTGTCTTCAGATGTTTTACATGGAAGATACGAGGAGATGCATGCACCTAGCATCCTGCTATGTGAGTGCAAATGAAAAACTGCTGACAGTCTTATTGGATCCCAAGGTGCCTGCAGCCATATGGCAGCATGTACACAGGTCCTGGCTCTTCAAGGGATCACAGACTCTCACCTCTGCATATTTCAAAACGTGCTGTCTCAACTATATATTTCTGCTGACAGTGATTATTTACTTTGAACTATTATTTGTTGATGTATTGCTAGTACTTATCAGCAGAGAAGTTATCAAAACATCTGGGGATGGAGCGTGTATGTGGAGAGCAGCAGCCAGGCAGCCCAAAGGAAGGAAACACAGAGGGGAAATTCCTGCAGTCTCAGTATTAAAATGAAAGGCATTTTTTTTTTCCTCCTGACACTGATTGCAGTGCAACTAAAACTGCCACAGTTGAAGTACTTCTGGGAACATATCGAGCTGATGGGAGATGCTATCAGACAACACTTTGCAGAAGTCAGCAGGCACAAGAACTCCTTGAGCAGGTAAAAGATTCAGATATAATCCTACATCTACAATATGATTTTTCAAAACTGGCAGCATCCAAAGTTAAATCTCTGAATTAACCCCTGTGAAAAGCCAAATGCCATTACAACCACAGACCTCAGTGCCACCTCAAAGTCAAGTTAAGACTTGGAAAGAGGAAATAATCTCACACAAGAACCAAAAATTAGAGAAAAGCAACTGTTTTCCTGAACTTCAGGAGAAACAGGCCTACAAGAAAGCAAGCTCGGAATTTCAGTGGGCTGCAGGGGTGAGGTTTTCCTGCATTTGAAACTGGCTGGCAACACTGGAAAGGATCATATTTACACATAGGAAGCCTACAGACTTCTAAAGGGGGTTGAGCTGGCAGTAAGGGACAAAGTGGTATCCTATGCACAGCAACTGATTTTGTGATGAACAGCAGCATCCTCCTTCGGCCAAGGAACCAGAAGGAATCTGAATAGAAGGGGATGTTACCTTCCAGATGCGGGGCCAATTACCCACATATTGGAAAAGGAGAATGAAAAAGATAAGATAAAAGGAGAAGGAAAAGGAGAAGTAAAATTAATTTTTTTTTTTTTTTTTTTTTTTTATTTTTTTTTACAAAGGAAAGGAAAAGGAGAAAGGAAAAAGAAAGAAAAAAAAATTAAAAAGTGAAGATGCCAAAGGAAGCTGAGAGCACTCATCAGTCCAAAACCACTTCAGGAACTTATGGGGAGGGCAATATTAGCATAGCAGAATACACACTGAATGAAGGTCAGCAGCAACACATCTGCAAGAATAAAAACCAAAAAGAGTGTTGTTGGGAAAGGTGGAGACCAAAATTATGCCCAGGCTTTCAAGCTCCAATTCCAACATGGCACTGAACTCCCAGAGCAACCACAAAGCTACAGAATTTGTGTACAGGTACTGTTTTTCCCTGGGAGTGTGCCATGGTTTAAGACACTGGTGTCAATTATTTGTGGTTCAGGCTTTCTTAATGGTGACCACAAATAAATCTTATTTATATTCTGCAACTTGTAAGCAAGCAGTGAACTAAAATCCTGGAAAAAGCTAAGTATCAGCTCTGAGAGAAACACTTCAAGGCTCTGGGACTAGGTACAGCCCTGATTTTTGCTGTATTTTGTTCAACTTGTATATATATGCCATTAGTACAATCATCCCCACAGGCACCTGCACTTCTGTACAACAAAAAGTGAAACTAAGGAAAAGGACATTTTCTATGGTCCTTGCTCAGCTTAGAAGCTGCTCCTCACATACAGGGGAGCTGCTCATCATCTGAAGAGAAACAGGTATTCAAGTGGGATAGGCAAGATAACTTGCCACAGCCACTCCTTTCTTCCCACTAAAGCTGGCTAACACATGAGAGTAAATAGACTCCAACCTTTAAAAGGCGGCAAGAACCACAATGTGGCTGTGGGAGGCATTATGTGCAAAAAAGATTATTTGCAAGTGTGGCTTTAAGGAAGAGCCCAAGAGAGAAAAGAGAAAACAAATAACCATGAAAGGGGCAGAAAGATAAAGTCTGCAACAGGACAGAAGAGCTAGGAGGTCTTGAGAGGAGACCTGAGGAGATGTGAGAACACACAAGTAGCCACAGCCAGGGCAGGACAAACGGAGGCTGTGTTAAACAATTTGCCATTTTATTACAATAGAAATGAGTAACCCAGAGTCTGTGGGCTGAAGATGATCTTACATTTCATATAGCCCTTGACCACATGATTTTTTGTAGGTATTATAGCTAGGTAACACTATGGAAGCTACAAATATTTGGCTCAGCTTTGGAAAGACTTACTCAGCTTCCAGATTGCTTCTAGAGAGACTTAACAGATCACCCTGTCACTCCCCATTCCTACTGAAGACCCTCCCTCCTTTGCCGAAGTTTAATTCACTGCACATCTCAACACAACCAGGGAAAGCAAAGTCTTACCATCCCAATCTTTACGTCAGCATAGCTTTGTATATTCCTTGGTAAAGCACAGATAAGAGCACTGCATAATGGTGAGGTAAATTATTCAAATATGGGATCTGAAATAATGCTTGAGATGCTTAGAGATAACAGAAGGAGGTGACACTAGCAGCAGTACAGGCAGATGTTTAGACAGATTATAAATACAGAAGCAGCAACTTGGCTGGGACACCAGGATTAACAACCTTAACTCTAATTCTTAGGAGAAAGCAATGAAATCCTTAACGACTGCAAATGGCAAGGACCTTTGCTTTATACCAAATCTAAAGCAGCAACTCTTACAGCATAGTGGCCTCTAACACAACATAAAGTCATTGTTTCCAAGGTGACATGGGAAAACAGCCACCTGGTCAGCCCCAGGACCATTCTACAGTGCCCAAGTGACCTGGAGAGCACGTCTTTCCAAGCACTGCCATGGCCCAGCTCTACACAGCTTCAGAAAGCTGGAGAACAGCACAAGTGGGCATGGCTGGGGGCCAACAGAGCATTTAGCTATCATTATTCCTACAGCAGATTCCCATGTACTGCAAAGTACACTTAATGAGGAATGTTAATTTATATCCATTCACAAGAGCATAACAGGGCCCTAACACTGACCAATCAAGGGCCTAAAGGGTTTTAACACATCGATGCGCTATGGGATCAGAGAAAGTTACAGACATGATAACGTCTAATAAATCCAATAAAAATGGAGATCAGCCAAAGTAAGTTCCTGCATGTCAGATATTAAATATGACTAATGTTGTTTGACAGTGTTCCACAGACGGTGCATTGGAGTCTCACTTCTTCCTTATCATTATCACAGAAAGAGAAAGGTAAAGCACTGCAGGAATATAAATAATTTGAAAAGCCTCATAGACAATATTCTACTGTGCGCCTCATTTGCACTTAAAAAAACCTGCCCTACAGACCTTATGTACTTTTAAGATTCATCTGAAAGATACATGAAGAAGTCTTCCAGTCAAAAATGTACATATTTAATGGAATTAGATCTCTAGGCAAGAAAATGTCAGAAGAAAAGGAGAAATATTAAAGTGAATGCAGGGTGCTCCTTTCTAGTGCTTTCCTGCTTTGATAAATATCTTCTGGGATGTCATTTACTAGAAAGTCATGATTTAACAAAAAGAAAAACTGCAGTATAAAATATACTCTCTTTATTGCTGAAGTAAGTTGCTATTTTCAAATTTTCCCTCTGTATTCTGCTTTTGTCAGCCAGAGGCCTTGATATTTGCTTTTATATCATCCCCATTGAAAATGCAGTGATTATTGTGAAATATTCAATTGCAGAGCTCTTCTGATTACATGGCAAGGGGAGATCATAGGACTCTGTACTGCCACAGCCCTTTCTCTGCCTTCCAGTCTCATGTGAGGGCAATCAAACTTGAAAAAAAAAAGAAAAGTAAAAGACCCTGATTGTAGTGTTCAGTAATCACCCTGGGCCCAATGGGCTTGAAAGAAATCCTCTTTATTCAGTCACATCAGCTCCAGCTGCCTTTGCTGAACAGCAGCTGAGCATCTGCAGCGCAGAGGCCCATGGCCTGATCCTGTCTCGCAGTCAGGTAGGGGTACTGCAATCTATTCTAACTTATTTGGAGGGTCTGGTGATATAGAAGGTTGTACCACAGATCTTCCACTCAGCAGGACATGAGAAGTACAATCCTAATTAGCTCTTCTGTGGAAAGCATAGTAGAGCTCTTAGATAGTCTCCCCCAGGATAACCTGACAAAAACAAATTCTCATTAAAATTGGCATTCCTACCTGCAAGAAAATTCCAAGCTCCCCTCTAAAGTAACCATTTCTATCGGGGAAACTCAAATAAAATATTTTGAGTTAATTTCATCCACAAAGAAATACTTTGTTTCATTAAATTGACTTACAATGTTTTATGTAATCAGTTAAGCCCAGAGTGCAGTCCCTGCTGAGAGCTTAAAGTTGGCTGCATCCTGTCTGTGAGGGATGTCTGATGCAGCGCAATGCAAAGCCAGTGGAACCTTTCGATCAAATTAATAAAAGTATGTTGTTTTCAAGACTGTCAAAATATTTTGTTTGATTGGAGATATTTATGAAAAAGCACTTAATATAGCTGAGTTCATGTGTGTCTGTTTCTTTTCTGCAAAAAATCATCAATTATCCAGACTACACTAGAGTTTTTCTCGTTCTTATGCACAACCAACAGCTCTGTTTTTTCACATACTGTCACAGAAAGACCAAAAAGAATTTGCTAAGAGTTTCCAGGCTCTTCTCTACAGCTAGGTTTTGCAGTGAGGTAACTATTTCAGTGATTTTCTTCTGCACACTGGCGTACCATCTAGGAGGCATACATCACAGATATATATATGTATATATATATGTATATATTATAAGAACATCAATACATTTATTCACAACATACAAAGTCTTCAACAAAACACCTTATTGCAAATTCCTGTGCATTTCCCACAGTTTACCAAATCCCAAGCAAAACTTTCAGCACTTCTTGTTTCAGGATTTTTAAGTTCTCTAAATATTTGCACAGAGGCTGGAAAGTTCTGAATTGTCAATGACCAATACTAGACAGGTTTTGGGGAAAAAAAGGCAAGCACAGAAAATTAGGATTCCTATTTCAAATCTTGTTTTTAGGCCACTGGACTAGAATTCACCAGAGCAGTTTCCTCCTACTTTCTAAATGTAGAATGCTGCTGCAGAAAAATATAACCACAGACATCCAGGACACCATTTATATGCCTTGTTGAATGCCTGCATATGTTCACGTCTAACTGTACCGCACACATCTTCATACTGGTATTTTGTCACAGGTTCACTTCCAGAGCACAGGGGGAATTCACCCTATAAGCACCCATACTGTGCCTCCTTAAGAGATGTTCTCTCTTTTCTGGCTGTGCTGACTGTTTGTGTAAGAGATGTTGATCCTTGAAGCATCCCTGTCATCATCTGTATCAGCCCGCGCTGTACTGAACAGTATCATTTGCATTGCAGAGAAAAGTAGTTTCAGGCTATTCAGAAGCCAGCCAAACACTTCTGCATCAGTTATACTTGCTTCACATCTTAAAAGACTTTTCTAAAATGCTGTTTGAAGAGTTGCGTTTTGCAAAGTGAGAAGTGTGAAGGTCCCTCCGTAGCTGCCTGGGACACACCACAAGAGTAGGCATGTGTTCAATCACATTTGCTTGTTTCCACATAGAATTCAACTACAACTGCATGTCGTGAAGGAGCCGATCCAGCTAACATTAACTTGACTGAGAGCTGGAGCTGATCCTAAACCATACCCCAAAGTGCTGCAGCTCTGAAGTACAAAAAAGTAATGAAACACCACCAAACTTCCACAACTTCACAGGGATGCATCATACTTCTCTTCCTTCAGTTCAGTTTTACTGAAAGTACAAATCCTTCTGTTGGCTGTAAAGAGTCTGAACTTTACTTCTAAACTTCAGCAAGAGCTGCATGTCACTGACATAGTCCCTTAGTCCCATTTCTCATTGCTGATACTGTCATTTAAAGTGACTGTTAGTAAAAAGAGATCTGTTTTAACTGTAACTCCTACCACTGAGCTGGAAAGGAATATTCTGTTTTTTTAATGTAATAGATATTTCCTTCACAAACACTGAATTGTTTTGGATTTACATCAGTGTGACTCCTATGACTCTTGGCCCTACTCGGAGAGTCTAATGCCATGATAAGCTTAGCTATGTAAGACAAGCCTTTATTTGCATTCTATTAAATAAGTAGGATTTTAAAAAGAATTAAAACTCTTTCATCCTGAGAATTCGCTTGCTTACCCCAAAGTAACAAACTGTCGGTCTTCTCTCTATGCTGCATATGTCATGGTTTCAGCCTTTAGCCCTCTTCTCATCTTTTCAGCTTTCTCTATTTCTGCAACGCTTTGGAGCACAATTCTCTGCTGTGGTAACTCCAAAGAAATCAACAGAGATACACCAGAAGAGGTTTTGATTCATGGGATAAACCCTCCTCTGGCATGAAATGATGCTGATCTAATGAAGCAAATGGAGATACGCTGCTTTACACTACTTGAGAGTTGTGTGTTATGTCTGTAATGACAGACTGGCTATCAGTGGTATCTGTGGCTTTGCTTCCAGCCTGCAGATGATTTTAAGTTGCCAGAAGTATTTGCTGTTATATTCAGCACTATGAACTCCTCTCACACACTGGCTAGCCAGCCCATCAGCTTCAGTGCTGCACTGACCTTGCTCCTGATATGGCTAGCAGAAACCAATGGCCCTCTGCTAGGAGAGGCTACCTGAAAACCAGGACAAAGGATTATCTAGTGGCATTTAGTAATTAAGATTTCTGTTTTTCCAGCCTGCAACAAGGGACACTGAAAGAAGTGGTAGAGATGATGCACACCAGCCTCCTGCTCACTAACACTCACTTGGGGAAAGAGATAATTTGCCTTTGTCTTTCTGAGCAATGTTGAGAAATCTATTTCAGCAGCATCAGTCACATAAGATGATAAAAATGGTGCAAATCATGCAAAGGAAAAGAAGCTGCCTTGGCATGATTTGAGTTTATACGATGAATAACATTGCTAATTAATTGGTAAAGTGCTATTTGTAACTGTCCGTCTCTGATAAATGGATTAGAACAGATGCTTTAATGTGCATTTTTTTTTCTCATTGTTTCAGACACAAGAATGTGTGCAAAACTGAAAAAAAAAGAAGTGGCATTCCAGAAGGCAGGCTCTGGGAGATAAATGGGAGTTGTGTAAGACAAAAAATGCCTCGCTCACTTCCTGGAACAGAAATCGCCCAAAGAGCCCAATAACTTTCCCAATACGTGAAGTAAATGATGACATGAATGAAATGCATTGTTCCTAAATGTAGATAAATAATGCCTGATCACTTCAAGCACTCATTTAGTGTTCTACAGTCCAGGATTTCAGCTGCTGAGAAGTGAAGAGCAGTAGTTTAGGAAATTAAGAGCATGACTTCATGTTAACCCAATCCTGAGGCAATGGCATGTTCCACTGCAGGGCTCTCAGGCCTGTTCTGCTTCACGCCTGGTGCCTGAGGAGCCCCAGCATGACAGCAGCAGTGTATCTGTATGAAGAAGAGACTCTGATGATACTACACAGAGGCAGGCAGCAAAAACTGCTAAAGAGCCAGGTGGTCCTCCCAGAGCATGGCCCATGACAATGGGCCATGTCAGCCACCTAGCAGGTTACAGAAAAAATGCAGCCTACGTGTTTTCGCTCCATTACACAGATGTGAACTCTTTAGTACAAACATCAGTTAAAGGCACTGCAATTAGAACCTGATCCTGCATAACTAAACAATCCTGCATCATCTCTTGGATGCTGGAGTGATGCAGGAGAGTCAAGGCTGTGTCCCAGTCCATTTACAGTACTGTGGAGAGCATCCCTAGGCAAAAGAGCTGCATAAATTAACAGCCCTGGCTGTACTTTCAATGGAAAATGGGAAAGCTCCCAGTGTACAGCAGCACATTAACTCTCCATCTCCTGTACCCATACCTGAGACGTTTCCCAGCGACACAGCATATGGGTATCACCAAAGGGTAAACGGCATCAGGCCTTTATCTTCAGTACGCTGCAATCTGAAAAGAATTCTGCAATATCAATTCTTGTAATGCTATTAAAGGAGGCAGTATTTCTTTTCATTTGTCCAAAGTAATCTGATTGAATGTAACATAGCTGAAATTTCATTTCCTATATCTTTATTAAAGCAATGCCACTCTTTGAAGAGAAATGCTATCAGAAGAATAAACAGAAACTATTTTTATTGTTTAGATTTTTTTTATAAAGGAAGCAAAGAAGAAAGTAGACTGGCTCCATATTAGCTTCTAATCAACCATGAATCATAAAGATTAAAAATATATATATTAAAGGACTTGTAACTGCAACCTAATTAAGTTTCCAACCATGGGAGGGATTGTTTTAAATCTGACCTGAGCCATTCTAGTTAGCCAGGGCATCTGTTAGCTGTAACCGAAGAACAAAGATTACATGTTAATTCAAAGGGTGTGCACAGACACTTGTGGAATTGAATGGGAGTGACAAAATGAACTGAGTTTACGGTGGGTTTTTAATTTGCTTTGTGACACACAATTTCCTCCAGAACACTCTGCTCCTATTGTCCTGCACTGGGACACAATCATCTTTTAAGAAATCTGTAGTTATGTGATGAGCAACGCTTGGAGCAGAGTGGCATGCTCAGGTGGCATTTGCTCAAAGAAACATTACTTTAATGCTTTCATTAGTGTCCTTATTGAGCATGAAGTAGCAAAACTTCACTAACAAAATATTATGAGAATATAGGAAGGCAAGCCTCAAAAGATGCTCAGATTATTACTGACACATATTGCTGTCTGACACCACCTTGCTCAGTAGTAAATGAACCAAAGAAGTGCTAATTGCTTTGAAGTTAATGAAGACTATACTGCCTTTCAATAATTGCTGTTTGTTCAACTACTATGATTATAGCTATCTCTTTCTAGTTGAGCAATGTAAGATGGCAGAAGTTCCACCTTTTACAAGTTTTAAATCCCTGTAGAATTGACAGAAAAAGCTGTAACCACAAATTGGTTTGCAATTTTCCTCTTTCTTTCCAGCAAGATCTGTATGGTTATATTATGAACCTTGCTTCAAACAAACTGCTTCTGACTTTTATGATCCTTTTGTGATCTAAATGGCTATCTCATAAGATATTCCACTGCAGCTTCTTTTTCAATTGCTTTTACAGTGAAATGGCATTCTGGAGATTTCTGCGGACCATTTCACACTCTTACAGTATTGATTTGCTAAACCTGATGATAGGTTGATATTTAAGATGCAATCTAGTATACGAACAAAGTATAAAGCTTATGAAGAACAGATTCAGGACTTTCAGCAAGCCCATCTTCTTGATGGCTCTTTAAAGAAGGTCAGTGTTTTGCACCGAACTTTTTAGTGCAGGTTGCTTATGGACTGTCTTTCTAATTGTTTTGAAATGTTTCCATCCCACTGAATTATGGTCACAGGAAAAACATGGAGAAGATGACTGCTAGTAACTTATAACTCTTCCCACCATAAGGTCAGAGCAAATACACAAAGGCACCTGGGAACCTAAATGGAAAAATGGATGTAAGACCATTCCCTGAGTTCTCACTTCTGAGGATGGTAGAGGATAGATTTTCTCCTGGGTACACTAGAAAGCTGACAACAAAAGTAACTTCTTTGTGCTTTGGTGTTGGAGATACACACTTTTCTTTAAAAGACTGACCATTGTACAATGGTTACAGGCCAAGAAAAAATAATCTTTGATGGAGTTACATAATAAAAGTGAGTCAGAAATGCTTTTATGCAGAGAATGACAGTCTTCTGCTAGGCCAAACCACAAGCCCATGGCTCTGCGTTTACTCTGCCAAATGTTAGTGAATTACAACATGGGCCCAGATAATTTCAATCAAAGCAAAATTAAGCAATCAGGTGGGCACAAATGCAGAATAGAACACCCAAAGAGCAGGAGAATGACCCAACAGAGCTTGAGAGCTGAGTTCCAGGATATTTTGTTTAGAAGATGAAGACAATATGTGAACAGTACATGTGCCCAAGTAAATACAACTGTGCTAGTGTGCCCCAAATGCTAGTGAACTCCTATAAGAGAGTGAGGGTCTGAGATAGCTTCTGAAGTGGAGTCAGAGCTGAGGTCTCTATACACCTGTACAAGTTAGGGAGAGGAATGGATAAATGCAGTGGTGGACACAGGACAAAAGGAGTGGAATCCTTTGCCTTGGGAACAGACTTTTAGAGCAGTGATTAAAAGAACATTTGATGTATCACAATCATATGTTTTAAAAAAATATAGAACAGCTCCTTTTGAAAGAGAAGCCAAAGTATGCATGCTACAGTATACGTCTGGAACAATCTTCCACATATATTATTAGATATAAATCTTTATTCTTGAATGTGTGCATGAATTTTGGACTGTGTGCATGAGTGATATGATCGTACATGACTGCTGAGTGAAGTCTAGATGCATTGCTCGTTGATACTAAACAAATGAAGAAATTCCTCTAGCAATATGTGGAGTAAGTGAAAATAAGGCTAGTTAGAACTGACCAGGGTCAGCTTTTGCTTACACAACAAACATTCGTGCTCATTTTTTAGTCTAGCCTGGTGTCTGACTTCTTCCTCTCCGCTTCCTGTCACTTCCGTTTTTTGCATCTGTGTCCCAAGTAGTCTAGGATCCGCACTACCCTCTTGATTGTCACGTAGACTAAAAGGAAATTTAGGATTTTTCTCAATGCAATCTTCATGACAAAGAGGAACATAAAACTAAAAAACTGCCAGTGCTGCAGGAACACTGATGGCGGGCATTATTTCATAAAATTCTTCAGCAGTACATTAGCAAACAGACAATCAGAACTGCAGAGCCTTTAATTGCTGGTGAGGGACTTCGAAATGTGTTGCACTGAGTTCTTTGTGCATTTTTGTGGCTTGTTAAATGAAACTTTCACATATGCACAAAAGAACCGAAAAGTTCATACCCTCCATGATCTTTAGACTCCCACAAGAAGCCCTGCAAGATGAGCAGCCATTTCAAGATTTTAAAGGGTTGATCCATTCTGGTAAGCTATCTATTATCATCGCATAAATTGCCCAAATCATCACCACTATTATATCTCATTTTTATAATAGATCTGGCAAGAAGTATCTGTCAAGGCTAAAGTCTAACTACTGCTATAGTAGCTATACAATAGACATGGACATTAACAGTCTGGATGAGAGAACAGGCAGGTATGCTTGTTAAATTAGCAAATAAGAGAGAAGATGCGCAAGTATTTTGGAGGATGGGTCAGAATACAAAATTATCCTCATGAAGTGGAGGTAAGACATTGAAGTAAGAAACATCCTCCACATGAAGTAGAAGTAAGAAACAGGATAAAATTCAGTGTGCACAAGCTGGACTTGGTCTTAAAGGTCTTTTCCAACCCAGTTGTTTCTAAGTGCAAAGTAGTACAGTTTATCAGGAAAGGTCAACCGCAAAAATACAAGGTGGAGAATGACCAGTGAAGTAGGTTTTCAGAGAAAGATCAGATGGTTATAATGGATTATACACCAAGCTTTAGTCAATAGTACCAGGTGGGTGCAGAAAAAGCAACCATCCTCTTGGAATGAATAACCAGAAGAGTAGCTTGCAAAATATATGGCCTAATTCTTCTGCCCTTCACGACAGGTATGGCTTAATCTAAAGTACTTGTTTACCCAAGACGGCTGATGGTAAACTGGGAAATAAAACTCTACATTTTGCATCCCTGCTTGTAAAAACCAAGTTCTCTTTCTAAGGTGGTACCTGACATCTGGCTATGTGCTTCAAGGATGGAAACTACTGTCTAAAGCAGCAAGATGCTTCTAAGTCTGTCCTATTATATCCAGATGCTGAAAAGTTTTCTGCTGAACACAATTAGAAAATTTTCTTGTCGGCACCTAAAATTTAATTCTTCAGGAATGTTTCTCACAATGGTAAATATTAGCAAGACAGCGTTCATTTACCCTGTTTCACTTAAAACCAAAAATGCCTTAGAAGCATACCTATATACCCAAATGTCCTATAGGTTTGGCACAGCTTTATCTAGATAGCCACATCCACCTCTCTGCCTGTCCAAATGTCTGTCTATCTATCTTCATGCAGATCTGTATAAGTAAGATCTATATACCTGGATACATTGGAGAAAGCAGCATACAGTGTTCCTGTCACACATCTGAAACTTCACTTTACTTTTGCATCTCGCATCTATTTTCACCAGGTTAAAATCTGTAGTGCAGAGAGATAATTTGCTTTAATTTATTTTTCCCCCAACAGTTTTTACTGATTTTTAATACAAAGCACCTTGACCTGGTTGTAGTCAAAGATGTCTTTGTTCTGTGCACATACAGGTTGTGTACACAACCACAGCACTGCAAAAGGCACCTTTCAGAGCGTTCAGTAAGGTACTGTACCCTGTGAGTCAGCTGAAAACGAATTCAAAGTAAAGTTGGCTAGAATTATTCTGTGATTTTCTCTGTGAAATATATCAACAAGGTCTTTAAAGACTCAACCAAACACTACCAAAGCAAATTAAGCAGATGATTTTATCCTTCCGTCTTGACTTCACACCCTGGAAACACTGAATGGAGACATGGCCAGGGTCAGTTTCCCAGCTTTAGTGAAGCTACAGTGACTGCAAATCAGTGCTTGGCAGCAGAATACAAATAAACAACACTCCATCAAGGGAGGACTCAACATCCGTTTTGAGAATACCACTTTACAAAGAAGCATACTACCTTTAACAGTAGGAAAGCAATTTGGACTATGAACCTGCAAACTTTGTTCAACGTAATTCACATGTTAAGAGTCTCTTTCTTGCTAATGCCTTTGTCTGGATATGCTGTCTGTCCGTCTGTCTTACTTTAGGAAATCATACACCAGTTATGCGTCTTAAAATAACCAAAGACAAACAGAGCATAAAAAGTTTACCTTAAAGATTAAAAAAATTAATGCAAATACACGGAGAGGAGATCGAACAATCCAAAATACACAATGTTATTTTTCTGTGGCTATTCTAGGTAAACATTAGCAGTGCATGGGCTACTTTTCAATGTTGGTATCAGTATCAAAAGACTGGAAAATCTTAAAACATTGAAAGACCATCTGTGCACGCTAACAACTGCCAAATTTGCAACTGCGGTTTCTTCCCTGCTAATTCCGTATTTTCCTGATAGATTAATGGGCACCATTTATCCAGAATAAATAAATGTGGAAGGCCAGCCTGTCCCCCTTCACTGTGCCTCATCGTTTTTACTGATTTCCACCAGACCACTGAGCACATTAATGCAAGTAAGCAACTGTCTGGATTCAGAAATTATCACATTTGGTAACAAAGGAGTGCTTGGCATTGCCAATTTCTTCACAGACTGAAAGTCCTTGAAGTTAAAAAGAAATACATTCAGGGAACTCCAAGACTACAAACAACCCAGATAAACTGCAGCTGAAGGATTTTTCTTTCCTTTACCTGACTGAAATGTAACCTACATGCAGAAAAGCGTAGATATTTTACACAGACTACTCCTACTTCACCACGTGCATTCGTCCTGTTAGTTCGAGAGGCACGTCAGACACATATATTTAGACTTCTAGCTTGCTAATTTATGCCAGCTAGTGTAAAATTATAGGGTTGAGAATAAAGTTGCAGAATCAAACCTTTATATGTGCGTTGAAGGAAAATTTTCTACTATATACAGTGACTTCCACAATCCACAATTTGCACTTAGTAATTTGCATTCCTGCATGTGCACACTGCATTCACAAACATACATACTTCACAGATTTAGTAAGAGAACCAATTCAATGAGCTCTCATGCTATTCAGATTGCATTGATTTCTATAAAATATATTACTGTAGCTGTGCTACCACGTATCTAATAGGGTGTTTAATCTACAAAAGTCTAACTACATATATCTAACACATTATCTGCCACTTGGATGATTTCATTGTGTGTTCCTGGGGTGCTAATTGCAAATTTGGAACGCAAATTGTACATAATCTTGTTAAACACATTTCTTTGAGAAGAGATACGCCTTTGCTATATGTCTGTTGTCCCCATTCACTGCAGCTCCAGGTTTTGCTAAAAGGTATAAGCTGATAAAGCCTGCTGGTGCATTCACTGACAAGTCTTATCCTGAATGACATTTTCATGGCATATTATATTGAAAAAAACATAATTCTAAGAACTGGGCATTCCATTGGCAAGACATAAGCATGCCACATGCAAAGAGAAGCACACTCAATGGATCTACAGGAGCAAGGCAAGCGATTGCTGCTACGCAAGCTCTGACAGGGATGACTGTTGAAATCTTTTACTTCTTTCTTAATAGTCTCTGTCATCTCTCTTTCCTTGTAAATGCACATTAGGTTAAAAACAGAGCCTGGAAATTCCTCCAAGTGAAGCACAAATGAGGAGCAGCACAAACTCCCTAATCATATGCGACAGAGGAGGAAAGTTGAGCAGCATAGGCTCACCTTCAGTATAAAAAGCTATCAGATGAGACATTTTGGTTCTGTTTTCTACTGAGCAGTCTCCCACTACTTAAAACACCAATGTTTTTAGTGAGCTAAATCAGCAATAAGAAGGTTAAATTAACCCACAAGACCTTACTATAAAAATTCCAGCAAAAAACATAACCTCCTTCTCTCCAAGATGCTTTCATGGATTTTACTTGTTTTTCTAAATCCAGAAGAGATAGTCCTATTCTTAATCTGTTCCAGACAGCTTTTGAAAGACTGTCTGGACTTTACTGAAAACCATCTGTCTTTTCTCCATTGCTTGAAAATCTCTTTGCTGGACTTACTTCCTGTTTGCTTCATTTCTGCATACATAAAATGATTGGGTTTAAATCAATTTCTTTATATTTATATCAGTATGACAAAAAAACTCAATCATACATACCCATAAATTCATGAGAATATTAGATAGAAACTCTAATTATTACTTAAGTAATAAACTCTGAGATTACTTAAGTGAAAGCTTAATGGAGCTTAGTGGGACTTAAGCAGATGATTAAGTGTTTCCTGAAGCACGGTTATTTCCTGAAGACCATTTATGGCTGACACAACCCTGACTGGGTCTAAAATGACAAGCACCAAGCTGTAACATTTAAGAAGCTGAAGAAATAACATATTCACAGCCTTAGAAACTGACTGCACCTGCTCCTTCATGCACATTGTGGCAACATCATCATTTTAACGGGAACTGGCGATTCAGTTAAACAAATAGATCAAGGGCTTGGGAGAAGAAGAAAAAAATCCAACAACCCAGAAGGCAGTTAAAAAATAAATAAATAAAATCTTTCAAAACCCTATGGAAGTCCTCAGTTATAGCTTATCCAAGATTTTATGGAGGGAAAAGAGCCTGACTCCTTTGAGCCAACACTGTTTACAGTTGCTGCAATGAAAATTCTAATTTTGTGCTCTAATGAACACAAAATGATCCATAGTCAACCTTGGCAAAACTTATAATGACTGTGTAATTGAAGTGACTTTAAAGTCACATTAAAAAAATATTTCACAAAATTGCAGGAAAGTGCCAAGAAATAAAACTATGGGACGGGCAGTCTTGAGTACGTGATACAGACAGCCATTTCGTCTTTGCTGCTTGGTGAATGTCAGGCTTATAAAGCTGTGAGACATCCGTCTGCAGTCGCTCTTCTCACAGCATATTAAAACTAATTGTGAATTATAGCAAGTGCTTCATTGTGAATGTGTGATGCGGAGTCTACTTTTTAAAAATACTGCTTGCTCTGTTACACTATCTGGTACAATCCATATGCAGGGGAGGTGGTGTATGCTAAGCTGTCAGATAAATCTCAATGTACAGGTTGTGTTACACTGGTGGACCTTCAAAGGGTTCCACCAGTTTGAAAATCTTATGGAGAAGAGGCATCAATGAGAGAACTGAGATTGCAGCCCATTGGAGAAGGTATATCTTCAAGCCCTGGAATGAGTATATTCTTCAAGACAATGAATTTCTCCAGGAATATACCTGACAGAACAGACAGATACTCGTGTGTTTATGTTCACCACGATGCATGTTCAGCGCTGTTTACTCTTGGAGTTTCTGCCCTCCCTTCCCCATACCCTGACCTCCAGGAGGGACCATGCCTTCATCCTCCAGTGGACAAAGCACTTGGCTCCCTCCATCTGCCTGCACAGTTGCCTCTCTGCTGCTCAGAGACAGGGCTGAGTCGATGGAGAGAGGGTAAGTACCAGGGAAGTAGCAGTTCTGTGACAGCGAAGTACATTAGTATTTAACAGCTGCTGTGCTGAAATACAGAGGGATCAATTAATACCTGAAGTCCAAATCCTCCTGGGATATAACTCCACTTACAAAGATGTTGAGTTTAAATATCATAGTCTGAGTTTCAAATATGACTGAACAAATGTTTTCTGCTAACTTGGCACAACAACGACCTCAGCAACCATCTAAGGTTCTGGAAAGAATGTTAATGCCATCCCAAAATGCAACACTAAACCTTTTTCCCAAGTATTCCTGAATGATCTGGGGACTGGGCACCTAAGTGTCGTTTGGAGAAATAAATAAATAATCTCTCCCCAAGTCAAGTTCATTGCAGTAACAATTATTCCACAGATAGTATTTCTGAGGAGTTTTCACAGTGCTCCTGCAGCTGAAAGACAAATCTGATTCAACATGAAGTTCCATTACGAAGAAACTGTTACATGTGATGACACCAGTTACTGAAAATTGAAATGAAGTGAGAGGAAGCTAACACCAACTTGTATGAAATTCTGCTGTCTTTGAATGACACAGAGAACTCAATATATCTAATCATCAAAGTGAAGCCCACCGGGAACCGAACTACAGTTGTACTACAGAAGGTTGCTACTTGATTGCTAGACCCAAAAGTGCTAAGCCACATGTTACTCATTTCTGTGTCTAAATACCTTACTATGATTGATACCCAGGGTGGCTCTCCTCAGTGAACAACAAGGAATTAGGAAACAGATAAATTTTCACAATCCTGATTTTTAACCCTGCCAGTTCCTGGAGTTTAAGGCAATTTCTTTAATAAATCCAGTCCATCCTCATTTCCTCCCCAGCAGAACATCGGCTTTTGCACATTCCTTAGCTTGCAAGCTGCATTCTGTATTTTCTTCTCTCACTACTGTTGGTGTGTGGCCAGGTGAGTCTGATTATAAGGGCTCAGTGTTGGCCTTGAGTGTAAGAATTTTTCCTGCTGCCTGTAGAAGGATTTTTTTCCACTGACCTTATGCCAATCTCCTGGATTTTTCTTCCTCGCTCATCTGTCTCTCTGAATCAGCCTTTTCCCAGCACTCCCCCAGCCTCTCCATACTCAAAGTCGCTCCAAGGTCAGTGTAGAGCCCCCATGCGCTCCACGCGTCTCTCCTCCAGCTGGAGGCAAAACATGCTGTTTACAATATGCTCAGTTTCCACTTGACAAGGCCTGGAAGCCGCTGCATGTACGTGAACTTAGGTCCCATACTTAGAGAGAGCACAGCGCTGTCAAGATAGGGCTCACTTCTACAATTAAAGAGCCAGTGAGCTGGCAGGGTGTGATGGATGAGCAAATACTTGAACAAACACTGCATCTGCAATGTGAGAGTCACACGACTCAACACAGCCTCGACATACAACACAAACCAAAGATCAGCCTCGACGTTACAAGCACCCCTGCTCCAGCTATGCTAATCTCTTCTTTCATCCATGATCTCTGCAGGTCACATAGCG
The DNA here is from genome assembly GCA_024733675.1 of Psilopsiagon aymara. Taxonomy (NCBI): domain Eukaryota; kingdom Metazoa; phylum Chordata; class Aves; order Psittaciformes; family Psittacidae; genus Psilopsiagon; species Psilopsiagon aymara. The sequence continues at coordinate 62,195 of JANRGW010007768.1, forward strand.
ATATGGTAAAGGGGTCTGCACTTAAAGGAATATCTGCAGCTTCCCTGCCACTATTAATAAAAATATTTAATGCTCTTGTTAGGAGGCATAATTTGATTACTGAACTGTTATCCAACAAATCCTGAAAACAATTCAAAGTAAATTTCCCTAATATGTCTATTTTTCTATCCTGCCAGAAGGGTTGCTAATGAATTTGCTGCTTGAATGCACACACAGATTGGGAACTATAACTGTGCTGGCCTGGGCAACATGGCACTGGCACCAAAAACCTATTTGTACCCATGCAAAGTTCTCTCTAGAGTATGTCTCTCATCCAGAGGTGATATTCCAATAAAATCAGCCTCGATTATTGCAAGCGCAGGAGCAATCCCTGAGGGAGTATATCAGGCAATTCAATACTAGGAAATGTTGTACTAGGCAAAATTAACCTTGTAGCAGTGTTATTTCCTGAAACATTATCTAGCTTTTGCCTTTCTTTTGTATTCATCGATCCTAAATGACTGAATTTGTTTTTTTTTCTACTTCTCTCACTTAGCACAAGATCATTATTATTTATTTTTTTTGTACTTGTATTAAAAATACAAAAACACTTGGAAGACAACTGTTTTTCTTCTATTTCACTTACTCACTGCCAAAGTGAAGGACATTTAGCTGCATGGCAGGCACTTTTGGGGATATAAAAAAGGTGATAGCAAAGATGACCAGCTTTACTCTGCCCTATTTTCATGATTCCACAAGGCAGATGATATATTACCACGAGAAGCCAAAAAGAGCAAGGAAACTTCATCCTCCCTGTCACGCCGAGGTAAAAGTAGGAGAAATGCCAGTGGAGCTTTGCAGTGCAAAAGAGAACAGATACAGGCCTCAAGATTTCAAAGATACTGTTGAGAAATCCAGTTAAATCTCACTGTCTGGTAGCTTTATCCATTGCCTCTTACTGGGCTCTCAAAGCCAGCGATCATCATCTGGAGAGGATCTAGCACATGTTAGAACCTAAATAAACTGTGAAGTCCTATACATACACTAACACTATCCACAGTTTTGCTCTGGTTATTTATCTTTCAGCGGAACAAAAATGGGGTAACAGTGAAATGCAGAGGCATGAGATCAGGCAGGTTCCTATGCTAGATTCAGTCAGCTGTACTGAACCCAGAGGATAGGTCCTCTTGATCTTACCAGGATCATAGAATCACAGAATCATAAAATAGTTTGGGTTGGAAATAATCTGAAGATCATCATTACAACTCCCCTGCCATGGGCAGGGACACCTCCCACTAAACCATGCCACCCAAGGCTCTGTCCAACCTGGCCTTGAACACCGCC